>JBBPBX010012905.1:0-12061 GCA_038048925.1 Garcialebias charrua
CAACATTTCTTTTCACTGTTATGCCGACGATACACAGCTTTACATCAGGACTGGAGCATCCTCATCTTCCACCTTGTCATCTCCATCTTCACTCACTGCCCTCTCTGCCTGCCTGGAGGCAATTAGGGCATGGATGAATCAGAACTTTCTTCAATTAAACTGCTCCAAGACTGAGGCCATACTGATTGGCACCCCTCACCAGGTACAAACATCTCCTATAACAAGACTTTCCTTTTCTGGACAAGACATCCCCCTCTCCACCTCTGTTACTAATCTTGGAATAAAAATGGACTCCAATCTTACATTTGAAAATCACATTAAGCATCTGTTTAAAACTTGCTTCTTCCATCTTCGAAACATCTCCAGACTTCGCCCATCCCTAACTTTTTCCGATGCTGAGAAGCTCGTCCATGCTTTTGTCTCCTCCAGGCTCGACTACTGCAACTCCCTGTTTATTGGAATCCCTGGCAAAAACCTTCAGAAACTTCAATATATTCAAAACAGTGCAGCAAGGATCTTGTTGAGAGTTCGTAAATTTGAACATATTACGCCCATTCTCCATAACCTTCATTGGCTTCCTGTCGCCTACAGAATTCAGTACAAAACTGCTCTCATTACACATCAATGCTTACACGGAACTTCACCAGATTATCTGAAGGATATTCTCATTCCATACTCATCCACCCGTTCGCTGCGGTCACAGAACAGCAATCTCCTTCACATTCCGAGAACCAAATTAAGGACCATGGGAGACCGGGCTTTCAGTGTGGCTGCCCCCCGCCTGTGGAACTCTCTTCCTGACTGTCTAAGAGCCCCACAGTCTGTGGTTGACTTTAAGAGCGACTTGAAGACCTTTCTTTTCGACCAAGCATACTCTACCTCCTCATGATTCTACTTTTGATCTTAGCTGATATTGTTATTGATTTTAATTGTTTTATTATTTGTTTTATTGACATTTAATTCTGTTGCTCCTTGTAGCACTTTGAGATTTTCATTAATGAAAAGTGCGTTATAAATTGAATTCATTATTATTATTATTATGATGAACGTATCGCCAGCAGCAAATATGTTGTAATAATAGTTGATGAAACCACTAACATTGCAGTGGAGAAGATGCTAATCATATACAGGTAGTCCTCGACTTACGACGGAGATCCGTTCCTACGCTGCGTCGTAACGGGAATTTCGACTTAGTCGGAACATACGTAAATACTTCACCTTATACGTACAGTACTGTATTTTACCAAGCACTTAGCCTATCTTAACACAGTACCCTACATAATTATCAAAACACATACATTTCAGAGCCATAATGAAGGGGAAAAAGTTAATTTCCTACTCTGGAATGCTGGTGAAGCCATTTCATAACCAAGATGGCGGCGCGTGCAAAGGCTGCGGCTTCTCTCTCTCCCGACAACACGGTGTTTTCGTCTTGTTTGTCCTGCATGCTGCAATGTGCCGGCACGTCTTCGTCATGTTTACGTGTTCAAGAACGCAAGTATAGCCGTGAGTTCCTGCTTGATGTCGGAAAAACCGCTCATTTGGGAATAAACAGTGACCTCCAGGAGAAGCTACGTGAGCTGGAAGAGAAGCTAAACGAGTTTCGTGACTGCGGCCTGCTCTGGAAGCCAGCCCCGAGCCTCAATTCATCACGCCCGCCGTGGGAGCGCCACAAGCGGCTGGACAGTAAGCGGAAGCCGGCCCTGAGCCTCCCTTCTTCGCGGCCGCCGTGGAAGCGCCACAAGCGGCTGGACAGAAAGCGGAAGCCGGCCCTGAGCCTCCCTTCTTCGCGCCCGCCGTGGAAACGCCACAAGCGGCGTGACAGAAAACAGAAGCGGGGTAAACGCGGAGGTGTCAGAGCTAGGCTAGCAGCTAGCCCACACAAACCGGCGATCCCATCCATGGTTTTGGCTAACGTGCGCTCCTTGGACAATAAACTGGATTATATACGCCTGCTACGAACGACACAAAAGACTGTGAGAGACTGCTGTGTGTTTGTATTCACGGAAACGTGGCTCAACAACAACGTTCCGGACCATGCTGTCCAGCTAGGGGAGCTAACATGCTACAGAGCGGACCGAACCCCCGAGGGAGGTAAGACAAGGGGAGGGGGGCTCTGTGTTTACATCAACAAAGCATGGTGCCTGGATGCTGCTGTGGTCTACAAACACTGCTCATCTTTAGTGGAGTTCATGACTATTAAATGCAGACCGTTCTATTTGCCGAGGGAGTTTACAGCTGTTTTGATTGTTGCTGTATATATCCCTCCAAGCTCCAACAGCAAAGTTAGAAGTGAGGCTTTGAATGAACTATATCTGCACATCAGTGAGCAACAAACAGCCCATCCTGATGCTTTTCTCATCACGGCTGGTGATTTCAACCATGCAGATTTAAAGAGTGTATTTCCAAAAACATACAAAAACATAAACTTTGCAACAAGAGGAAACAACACACTGGACCAAGTTTACACCACCATGAAAAATGCCTACAGAGCCCTCCCCCTCCCCCACATTGGTGCTTCTGACCATATCTGTGTTATGCTAAAGCCAGCATACAGGCCGCTGGTGAAAGTCACAAAACCAGTCCGCAAGCAGATACGAGTGTGGCCAGAGGGGTCTTCAGAGGCACTCCAGGACTGTTTTGACACCACAGATTGGGGTATGTTCAAAGAAGCTGCTACCACAAACAACAACACATGTCTCCAGGAGTACTCAGACACTGTATGTTCATACATCGCCAAGTGCATTGATGATGTTACCAACCTCAAAACCATCACTGTTCGGGCTAATCAGAAGCCATGGCTGACAGCTGAGGTTCACAGACTCCTGAAAGCCAGGAATGCTGCCTTCAAAGCGGGAGATCAGGTGGGCCTGAAGGCAGCCAGAAAGAACCTGACCCAGGGCATCAGTGAGGCCAAGGAGCAGTATTCCAGGAAAATAGCTCACCGTTTCAAGGACAGCAAGGATACACGCAGTCTGTGGCAGGGAATACAGACCATCACAGACTACAAACCCCCCCCAGACCTGTGACAGCTCAACCTCTACGCTGAATGAACTGAATGAGTTCTTCGCTCGGTTTGAGGCAAGTAACAGCACACCTGCACATAAATTCCCCCCCTCTCCTGATGGCCAGGTGCTGGCGCTGTCCTCAGACAGCGTAAGGCGTTCATTCATCAAGATTAACGCCCGGAAGGCCTCTGGTCCTGACAACATACCTGGTCGTGTGCTGAAAGACTGTGCAGGGGAACTCGCAGCGGTCTTCACGGACATCTTTAACATCTCACTAAGCCAGGCCATCGTCCCCACCTGTTTCAAAGCCACCACCATCATCCCTGTCCCAAAGAAGGCAACGCCCGCATGCCTCAATGACTATCGCCCAGTAGCACTCACCCCCATCCTGATGAAGTGCTTTGAACGGCTAGTCATGAAAAGCATCACATCTGTCCTCCCTGCCTCCCTGGATCCCTTCCAATTTGCATACCGACCTAATCGCTCAACCGACGATGCCATCTCCTCTGCCCTCCACACAGCTCTCACACATCTGGACACGAAGGACTCTTATGTTAGAATGCTGTTCATCGACTTCAGCTCGGCATTCAACACCATCATCCCCCAACAGCTCATCCATAAACTGGACAGTCTGGGGCTGAACACCTCAATGTGTAACTGGCTGCTAGACTTCCTGACCGGGAGACCACAGACAGTACGGATCGGGAGTAACACATCTAGCACCATCACATTGAACACAGGGGCCCCACAAGGATGTGTGCTGAGCCCCCTTCTATTCACCCTGCTAACACACGACTGCACACCATCGTACAGCTCCAACCACTTCATCAAGTTTGCGGACGACACAACAGTGGTAGGTCTCATCAGCAACAACGATGAGACGGACTACAGGAACGAGGTGAGCCGCTTGGCCTTGTGGTGCGGACACAACAATCTCACTCTCAACGTGGAGAAGACAAAGGAGATTGTCGTGGACTTCAGGAAGAGGGATGCACAACATGCCCCTCTGACCATCAACAGCACCGCAGTGGAGAGAGTGGACAGCACCAAGTTCCTGGGAGTGCACGTCTCAAAGGACCTGTCCTGGAGCAGGAACACTGCAGCACTGGCGAAGAAGGCTCACCAGCGCCTCTACTTTCTCCGCAAGCTGAAAAGGGCTGGAGCTTCAACCTCCATCATGTGCACCTTCTACAGAGGTGCCATAGAAAGTGTCCTGACCAGCTGCATCACTGTGTGGTTTGGTGCATGCACTGCATCCTGCCGCAAGAGCCTCCAGCGCATCGTGAAAGCAGCTGAGAAGATCGTCGGCACCTCCTTGCCCTCACTGCAGGACTTACACAGCAAACGCCTCACTCGGAAAGCCCACTGCATGGCAGGTGATCCCACACACCCACTACACAGCTGCTTCAGACTGCTGCCATCAGGGAGGAGACTGAGGAGTCTCCAGGCTCGAACCAGCAGACTGAGAGACAGCTCTGTTCATCAGGCAGTCAGAATGCTAAACACTCTGCCTGCTCTGCCTCCCCTCCCATTTGAACTGCCTTAACACAAAAAACTTTCTCACACATTACCACTCAACACAAAGTTTTTAACACTGGACTCTGTGTCATCAAACGGGTTATTCACTAAACTCTCGGTCATGTGTTCATTCAGTTTGCACTACTTCTCATATTTGCACTAATGTTTGTATTACATTACTGCCTATAGTCATACTACTGTTTACATTCACTGTTTACATTTATTAATACTGTTTACATTTATTACTACTGCTTTACATTTATTACTACTGTTTACATTTACACTACTTTTATCTACACTACTGCAGATACATATACAGCATTCTCTGACTAGCCTTATCTAAGGATGCCAAATGTGCCTTATGTGCCTCACTGCATATGCCACTTTGCCTCTATACCAACATCAACTACCTCATACATATACTGTGTACATTAACTTATATGCTGCTGTGCCACTCTTTGCAAATGTCAATGCTAGAACCTTCAGTTTATTTTATAGATATACTTTTTATACTTTTTATACTACTATGCAAAAACTCAGGACAGTATTACACTTTTATTATTTCATTTTATGCTTATGTTCATTGGGTGTTTGGTGTTTTAGGGGTGTTTGGTGTTTCAGTGTTGGTGTTAATTTTCATACTTTTATACTATTATGAAAAAACTCAGGACAGTGTTACACTTTTTTACTATTTTATGCTTATGTGTATTAAATGTTTTAGTGTTTAGTGTTTAGATGGTTACTGTTGCACCGAGGGACTGAGAGAAATGCAATTTCGGTCCTGTGTATGTCCTGTACATATTGCAGTTCTGACAATAAAGTTGACTTTGACTTTTGACTTTGACTTTTTCCTCCGTTCCTCCATCCCTCCTCCGGATTTTCCATTTGTTTACGTCGTAAAACCGCCGTCCATAAAACAGCTACTTTTATTATTATTATTAATTATTATTTATTTATTTAAGTTAGGACAATGCATTTTAATCAACATAACAGCAGTTAGCATCAATGTAAATATGCCGGAGTTAGCACAATAGCCAATTTTCATCCGTTGTCCTAAGGCAGGAAAGAATAAGAAACATCCCACCAAACAAAAGAGCAGAGAATAATACAAACATCACCTATATAGCACATAACACAATATAAAATTACAATAAAAATATGATGCCATAAGAAAATAGACAAAGTAATCTACACATGAGTGCACTTCTGATTAGTTTTCAGCCAAAGTTTCAGAGAATTTTTAAAGCTGGAGTAGGTGCCACAGTTCCTGATGGAAACTGGCAGTGTGTTCCATGACTGTGCCTCTGATGGACACCACCATTTGGCCAAATTTAGTCCTGCGCCGCTGCACATCACAATCTCCTCTGGTCAGTGCTCTTGTGTTTACTGTACTTGTTTTTTTACTTATAAAATATATTAAAGGAGGAGGAGCAAGTCCATTTAAAACTTTAAAAATCAGGCAAACATCCATAAAAATCTGATAGCTATTAAAATCCAAAATGTTGTACTTATTTATGATGTTGCAATAATGATACTGTATTGGCTTTTTGTCCAAAAATTTCAGTGTTTTCTTAAAAAGACACTTTAGGGGCTTCATGACGATCTCTGAAGTGTGAGACCATGTAGTATAACAATAGGCTATATGGCTGAAGATCATGGCATGCATGTAAGCCTTTGCTGATTCTGTTGTCAGAGAAGGTCTTATATGTTTGAAGTTTGACAGATTAAGTTTTTCCACAGCTGCTACCTGTCCAGCTTGTTCCAACAAGTTTTGTTTTGTTTTTTGAATGTCCAGAGGACCAGACTTAGCTTTTTTAGAGAGTACAGGGCAGTATTTCTCCGCCGCTACGTTTAGAACGTAAAAGCAGAAACCAAAAACTGCGTAACTCGGCTTTTCAAAATAAAAATTTCAACAAAAAAATATATATATATTTTTTTTATTTTTTTATTTTTTTATGGAGATGCGTGTCGTAACCACAAAACGTCGTAACTTGAGGACTACCTGTACTTGACACTTCAGCAGAAAGGGGAGCCTGAAACTGTTTTCATTGGCAATTATGCAATTTCATCTGGCACTGCTGAATGCATCACAGAAAAAAATAAAACATACACTGTCGAGTCGTGGGGTCGCTATGGCTCGGGTTGTTGGACTTGGAAGTGATGGAGCGAATGTGATGGTGGTCTGTAAGGCCAGAGTTGTACAGCTGCTGCGCCAGAATGACTGTCCTTTTCTTGTAAACATTCACTGTGGAGCGCGCAGGACTGCGCTTGCTGCTCGTGATGCCTCCACGGCTGTGCGTCAAGTTAGTGCATATGTCACCACTGTTAACAACGTATATACATACTACTACAAGAATTCTAACATACAGATTAAATGAACTTCAAAAAGAAATGGGGGAACATGACCTGCTGAGCCTAAAACAACCATCGGCTACACGCTGGCTGTCGCTGGAGAGGGCAGTAAAGGCATACGTGTCAACTGGGCGGCTTTGATGTTGGAGTTGGGAGAGGAGGTAGGTGTGAAAAACTGCCCGGTAGCTAGGGGCATCAGAAAGCGTCTTCAAACATACATGTTCCCTGCTCTGACTCAGTTGCTGACGTTTTAGCCACGGTGAACCGCATGAAGCTCATCTTCCAAACAGAAGTCGTGAACATCTCCTCCATCTCACCTGTTGTGAGCATGACTGTGGCCAGTCTGGAAGACTTAATGAATGGACCAGGCGAGGCGGAGAAAAAATTCAACCAGGCTTCACAAGATGGCAAGTTCTGTGGAGTCACCTTTACTCATGGAGATGTGCAGACATTTGCAGCTTTACGCATGGAATACATCAAAGAGGTGTCTAATTCAATCAAAAAAAGATTCTCATCAGAGCATCTGAGCATCATGTCAGATCTAGACACCGTGCTGAATGCATCTCGTTATCCGGGAGCTGAGAGCGAGTTAAAGAAATATGGACAGGAGTCTCTGGAGCGCATCTGTGACTTCTACGGGTCACAAACTGGCACAACTGAACCACTGGTACTGCGGGAGCGCATGTTGCGGGATTTCCTCTCGCTAAAGCGACTGCTTGTGGGATTTGTTGGAAACCCCTCTTTCAGAAAGTCCTGCCGACTTCTGATCAGTTCAGCTGGAGAAATGTTTCCTGACTTTAAAACTCTGGCTGAAGTGGCACTTGTTATTCCCGTCTCCAGTGTCGCAGCAGAGCGTGGATTTAGTCTTCAGAACAACATCAAGACAGGCATGAGAAGCCGTCTGTCCGGAGAAAAACTGCAACATCTCATGACAATAGCCACAGCAGCAACCCCCCTTGAGACATTTGACTTTGACCAAGCTGGTGGACAGTTTAGGTCTGTGCAGACCAGAAGGAAGGTGTGAGACTGTGCGTTGTGGCCGCAGGATGTTAACTGTTCATTAGATGCTATCGTTTAATTGAATTGTTTATGCATCGTTATTTAATGTTATTTTTTTTGTTATTGCAGATGTAGATTCTCTGTTCAGCTTGTTTGGAACTATTATTAATTAAAATGAATGAAAAAATATGGTAATTATTTTACAAAATTAAATGACTGATTAAAATTAATTTTGACAGGTTATTTTTTATCCTGTCTGTCAAAACGACTGACAAAGAAAAAATATATATTTTAGTAACGTTATGTGTCATAATCCGTTACATTTTCCAACATAACTTTATCTGTAACGGAAAGCTTGTCAGCATATTGTAATGCTAATTAGCTAACATTGGTGAATTGTATGTTAACGTTAGCTTACAGTGTCACTCGTTTCAATGTGAATATTTTTGGGAAGGCTATCTAACGCATCTGCACCGCTGTCCAATAATGCGTCATTTTTATAAAATGAGAGATATTAAGACTAACGTAACGTAAATAAATAAAAAAAACTAACGTAACGTTGGTGCCGATGAAATCGGGGAGTGGTAGTGCAGAAGTTAGAGAACCTGGGCCTGTGATCAGAAAGTCGCAGGTTCAACTCCCGGTACAGTCAACATCAAAAATGTGGGTGGAAAAAGGTGAAATACCCACACCTGCCTCCACCCTCATTTGTCTTTTATTGGATAAAAAAATGAGGACTGAGATTAAAAAGGAGTTTGTGAAACTCTTTTTTTTTTTTATCCAATAAAAGACAAACGTAAAATAAGTTTTAACCGAACCGAGTGAGATTCGAACCAGCTTCGAGAAAAGGATCTGCGCGCCAACCCAATGCTTAACCAATTGAACTACTGGGCAACTTGCTTTTTGTAGGTTCACTCTATCTTTTAACCGATCGCCCCTCAGAAAATCCTTGCTACGCACGTGTAAAATAAGCTGATTTGTAATCAGTTATTAACAAACATTAAACTCAGAAACACTAATATATATATATATTCAGCTAACAATTTTTTTAGTCGTTTCTGTAGTTAAATTTTAATGAGATTCAGCTCACGCTGAGGTTGTTAGAACGAGCTGATGACTCAACAACACGCAGCAGTCCCGCCCCTGCACGCAGAAAGTCCCACCCCTGCTGCAAACAACGAATCAAACGTGAGCAGTACATGACGTCAAACTGGGCCCGGGAGCCCGAGAGCCCGGGAGCCCGGCCCGATAAGAACCACCGACGGTGTGGTTCCAAAACCAGGGCTCCCGTCGGCTCGAGAAGGCAAATGCGAACCACTGCGAAGACCAGACTTAGCTTTTTTAGATTTTTCTACCTGGATTATTGAGCATGCATCAGGGTAAAATGAATATCTCTTTCTAATTTTCTAACTCTAATACAAAACACATTAAGTTACTTCATTTTTTTTTTACAATTCAGTTTTGATCATTTTCTTAAATGTAAACATTGGGCCTCATGCACGAACCGTTCTTACGCACAGATTTGTTCTTAAACTGTGCGTACGAGTGATTTGGGATCATTTGTGGCATTCAACAATGTTTTCGTATCCTAAGATTTTTTTCAGATACGAACAAAATGTACGTGTGGTCCGGACCTGTCGTATATTTTACGAGCAGTCGGTCCGCTGTTATCCAGATGGATTTCCATCACTAATAACTTATATTTCGTTATTTAGAAAATATTCTGAGTTTAAAAAGAATTAAATGCAACGACACAAATTTGTTAAATTAAAAGAAAGCGGCTTCAACCCCCCCCCCGCGCCCCACTCGACCACCGTGCGCCCCCGCGCGTGGTGTGGCATACGCCCCCCCACGCCGCGCCACTGTCGGCACGGGGTCCCCCCACCCCGCGCCAGTGTCGACACACACACACACACACACAGCACCGCAGAGAGAGGGGAGAAAAAAGCGAAACCAGCTTATTCATTCGTTTCATGTCATTTTTTATTTAAGCTGCCTGTTGACTGCGGGCGCACTGTCATCTGTGTTCTGAGTGTGGATCATCGCGCGTCTTGCAGTCAGTCTGCTCATCCATCTCGCAGACTGACCACCTCCTGTCCGTGCTGCGGCGAGACGTTTGTTTGAAGCCATTTTCAGATCAAACCATTTATTCTTGATTTCTGATACTGTACGACCCACGGGACACACAGTATATGCACTACAATATTAATATGAAGTTAACTGTAGTTTCGAGACATTTTAAAATGCTTCTGTTCAAAAACACATCCGACACTTGCGGGGGGTGGGGGGGCAGCGGTGCGCTCTTCTGAATAAGTGAAACTATAATGTAACACAGTACACTAAAATTAAAGATATTTGACCATCCGACACCTGCGGGGGGGTGGGGGGGTAGCCACAGCGCCACTGAGAGCAGATCTCCGAACGCGTGAAGTTCCTCCTTTTACTTCTTGAGTTTGAATGAATGGACACTTCCTGCTGTCAGAAGGCAGGAAGCGTGGCCTTATATGGTGTTTTGAGGGGTGGAAATTATGTAAATTACCTTCACGCGAGCACGCGCAGGTGAGTAGAACAGGTGGAATTCATCACCTTTAAGCAGCCCGTTTACACGCTTTTCCTGTGGATAGAAGACTTTGTTGGTTCTGACGTGGCATGTTCGTACGAACGCTTCGTACGAACAAAAGTAGGAGAAATTTAGGATAAGAATAAGAACATTTTCGTGCATGAGGGCCATTGACTTGGCATTTTTAACATACTTCTCCAAACCATTCCACAATCCAATTCCCTGGATTGCGGTAGACCATCCCTTTAAACTAGTTCTGTATTTTGGATTTAGAAATATCTCTGTTCCCTTAAGATTATAACAACTTTGTCTTTTTACTAAATTAAATGCACTTAGCACCAGGACGTCATAGGTCGTAGATCAATGATAGACTTCATAGTTGTGTCATGGTCCAAAAACATGCATGTTAGGCTGATTGGTAACTCTAAATTGACCCTGGGTGTGAGTGAGACAGGTCCCTCTTGTAAATGAGTCCCCGTGGCTCAACGAGGCTAGCCTGTATAAATAAAGGTTGGAGCAGAGTCCTCAAGAGTTTGCTTAATGGGATTAAGCAGACGAGTGATTGTGGAAGAAGAGCCGTTTAGAGTTTCCAGGGCAGGTGTTGATGATGTTGGAATAATATTTGGAGCGTGCTTCTTTAAGAGAATAGGCATATGCTTTCTGATGTTCTTTATATGCCTGCTTATGCACATCAGTATGGTTGGTTATGGTCTTCCTCCATCTGACTGACAGTTTCATGGTGAGTGTATACATGTACACTGGGAAGGTTTGGGCAGCCCCTTGACTGTAACAGCTTCATCAGGTCAGGATACAGGTGGCTCGGGGTGTTTGTTTTAGCCATATGCAGCACAACCTTAAGTTGTTTTTTTAATGCCTCATTGCAGGAAACCTGTGATTTATCCACATGGTTAATCATAGCTGCACTCTGGATGAGCACTCTTGAAGCCTCGATGTGGCTGTGGCTTTTTTAGTGGTCATTTAATGCTGATTTCTGTATGTTTGTGCACACTCGGACAAATCTGTTTCTCAAATTGGCTTTTTTACACGTCACAAAACATTTTTCCATCCTCCCTCCTCAGCCAAGAGAACTCCTGCTCCCTCTGAACTCTGTATTCCCATCTAACCTCCTTGCTACAAGTTGATCGCTCAGTGTAGGGCGGATTACTTGTTTGTCCATCGTCCTCCACGGCATCACTCCATTTTTATTCACCTCTTTTTTCAACATGATCGCAGTTATTGGGCTTTTTGAAGAAACTTCGTACGCTAAGCTGCGTTGACTTTTTTTTTCAAACGTAGTCAACAACGTCATGTATTTTCTTATTTTTCTTCTCCCTTTGGTTTATTGGGGGTTGGCAAAAGCCGTAATGTGCAATTACCGCCACCTACCGGACTGGGGTGTGAAGTTCTTGAACCGGTTGGTAGAGAGTGGATGTTAATCTGTCAAACGACAGACACTGTTTTGATTTCTCCGTCATCACGTAAAACAACCAATCAAATACGGAAAATGTTCTGTTAACCCGACCTCTGCCTGGGTTACAATTAAATCTCAGGAAGTCCAACATTTCACTGATCACATCAACTCTGTGGATAAATATATCAAGTTCACACGAGAAGATATAAAAGA
>JBBPBX010012905.1:13682-53292 GCA_038048925.1 Garcialebias charrua
AGTCCCAGACCCTAGTACAAAGCGAAGTGAAGGACAAGGGTCTGGTTTTAACCAGGTACATGTAAGCTACAGTTTTTACTGTTTCAATTGAAAGAAACATGTTTTCTCACCACTTCTTTGATTCATTTTGTCCAGCTGTCGACTTTAAGTCTGTGTCTATGTCCAACCAGAGCCAAGTATTGTGTAGTTTGTGCTTTTAATCAGTTTTCAGTTAAATTAATTCAATCCAAGTCTATAACAGTCTCAAAATGTCACCAAAATCACTCTGTCCCTTTAAAATCTTTCAGAAAATTGCAATATTGTATTGAATTGTATCGTTTGCTGAATATTGCAATATATATCGTATCGTGAGTAGAATATCGTGTATCGTATCGTGAGATTACTGTATCACTACAGCCCTAGTGAACAAGTGAGCCTTTTCACTTTCCCAAAAGATTAAATACTTCGTCAAGAATGCAACAAACCTGCACCCCTCAGAGCCCCCTCGCTCCACCTGAAGGTCAGAGTCAGAGTCAGAGAATCTTTATTGTCATTTGCACCGCATGTGGTACATGTGATGAAACGAGATTATGTACACAGGGTCCCAGTTACATTCAACAATAAAATGTAAGAGAAAAACAATAATAACATCTAGGATATGAACTAAAAAAAACATCAACTAACAATACACTAAGCACCAATGTAATAGAAAAACATCATTATAAACAGCAGCACGAACATGAGTCATTATGAGCAGATGGTCACAGATGAACACAGCAACAAGAAAACAGATCAGCATCAGCATGATGTGATATTTTGCAGTGTTTATTTTTATTTATTTATTTATTCATGAGTCTAACAGCCTCAGGGTAGAAGCTGTTCCTCAGTCTAGTGGTTCTACATTTGATGCTCCTCAACCTCCGTCCTGAGGGGAGTGGGGCAAAGAGTGAGTGTGCTGGGTGAGTGAGGTCTTTCATGATGCAGGTGGCTCTTTTCCTGCATCTGGAGGTGTAAATGTCTGTGATGGTGGGGAGACTGACTCCAACAGACTTCTGTGCAGCCTTCACCACTCTCTGCAGAGCTTTCCTCTCTTCAACTGTGCAGCCTCCATGCCACACGTTGATGCTGGAGCACAGGATGCTCTCCACTGCACACCTGTAGAAGGAGGTGAGGACTGGGCTGCTCAGACCAGCTCGTCTCAGCCGTCTGAGGAAGTAGAGTCTCTGATGACCTTTCTTGATCAGGCTGGTGGTGTTGTTGCTCCAGCTGAGGTTATCATTCATGTGTACACCCAAGTACTTGTAGCTGGAGACCACTTCCACCACTGATCCACTTATGTTCAGTGGGGTATGGGTGTGTTTGTTCCTTCTGAAGTCCTTCTATTCTTCTGAAGTTCCTTCTGAAGGTAAGTCTCATACGGCTGCAGACCTAAATTAGATCCTGTTGTTTCTTGTTCCATCACCCGAACTATTTTCGGCTTCCCAAACTGAAGATAAATAGCTCAAATCTTCACTTAGATTGCTAAATTCATCGGGTTTTAAATTGTCCGCCATAGAGACGTACCTAATACCAGAGCCCTCTGCCCAAGACTACGTCACAAATGTTGCATTCACGTGTAATCGGATTTCCCGTGAATAAACACGGCGCAAAGTTTAAAATCACTTTTAAATCCAAATTGAATTGGTTTATCATTTTGTTTGCAAAAACGAACATAGTTGAATGATACAAGATATATATGTTGAGCAATTTTATGCAAAGTTAAAAAATCGTGTCAGTGACACTTTAATTAACAGATTATTTAATAGTCCATCCATCCATCCATTATCTTATGCTTGTTCTGAAGTCAGGTCGCAGGGGCAGCAGCTTGAGCAGGGAAGCCCAGACATCTCTTTCCATAGCCACCTCTTCCAGCTCTTCTGGGAGGATTCCAAGGCAATTCCAAACCAACCGAGAGACAAAGTCTCTCCAGCGTGTCCTGGGTCTTCCTTGGGGTCTCCTCGCAGTCGGACATGCCTGAAGCACCTCCCTAGGGAGGCGTCCAGGAGGCATCCTTACCAGATGCCCAAACCACCTCAACTGGCTCCTCGCGATGTGGAGGAGCAGTAGTTCTACTCAGAGTCTCTCCTGGATAACCGAACTTCTCACCCTATCTCTAAGGGAGAGTCCAGCTACCCTGCGGACGAAACTCATTTCAACTGCCTGTATCTGCGATCTCATTCTTTCGGTCACTACCCAGAGCTCGTGACCATAGGTGAGGGTAGGGACGTAGACCGACCGGTAAACAGAGAGTTTTGCCTTACAGCTCAGCTCTCTCTTCACCACAACATACAGGTACAGAGTCCGCAATACTGCAGAAGCTCCACCAATCTGTTTGTCAGTCTCACACTCCATTCTTCCCTCACTCCTGAACAAAACCCCAAGATACTTGAACTCCTCCACTTGAGGCAGAACCTCACCCTTCATCTGGAGAGAGCAATCCACCCTTTTCCGGTAGAGGACCATGGCCTCAGATTTGGAGGTGCCGATTCTCATCCCAGCTGCTTCACACTCTGCTGCGAACCGTTCCAGTGAGAGCTGAAGATCACGACACGATGATGCCAACAGGACCACATAATCTGCAAAGAGCAGATATGGAATCCTGAGGCCACCAAACCGGAAACCCTCCACCAACTGGCTGCACCGAGAAATTATGTCCATAAAAGTTATGAACAGAATCAGTGACAACGGCCAGCCCTAAAGGGGTCCGACTTACTGCAAGCAATGCGAACCAAGCTCTTGCACCGCTTGTATAGGGACTGAACAGCCTGTAGCAACGAGCCCCCAATCCTATACTGTACTCCGAACACCCCTCACAGTGTACCCCAAGGAACACGGTCAAATGCCTTCTCCAAATCCACAAAGCAAATGTAGCCAGGATGGGCAAATTTCCATGACCCCTTGAGGACCCTAGTGAGGATAAAGAGCTGATCCAGTGTTCCACAGCCAGGACGGAACCCACATTGTTCCTCCTGGATCTGAGGTTCGACCAATGATTGGACTCGCTTCTCCAGTATCCCTGAATAGACCTTACCAGGGAGGCTGAGGAGAGTGATGCCCCTATAATTGGAGCACAATCTCCGGTCCCCCTTTTTGAAGAGTCCCCCCTTATTTAATAGTCATTAAAGTGAAAACAGGATTTCAAGATAAAGCTGGCACCATTTATTTATTTTAATCTTTACTGATTTAAAAAAATTCGTTTTTTTAATGGAAACATTTTCTTCTTTTTTTTATGCATAAAATGTTTTTAAAATTGTTTCCACCCTCCGTCCCAGACCCGTCCTGGTCCGCCTGTCTGTAAGGATCGGGATTCGGCCCTTGTGAGCAACTGCCAAAGGGCAGCACGGTGGCACAACTGGTAGAGCTGCTGCCTCTCAGCGAGAAGGTTGCCGGTTCAAATCCCGGTCCGGGGCCTTTCTGGGTGGAGTTTGCATGTTCTCCCCAGTGCATGCGTGGGTTTCCTCCGGGTACTCCGGTTTCCTCCCACAGACCAAAAAACATGCTTGTTAGGCTGATTGGTGACTCTAAATTGACCCTAGGTGTGAGTGTGAGAGTGGATGGTTGTTTGGTGTGAGTGAGACAGGTCCCTCTTGTAAATGAGTCCCCGTGACTCAACGAGGCTAGCCTGTATAAATAAAGGTTGAATGAATGAATGAATGAATGAGACCGGGGTCTGGGCAAAGGCTTTCTGAGAGTCAGCAGCTTGTATGATCCTCCATGGTGACCAGAGGAGCTCAGAGCCCACAGAGGATGCAAGGCCGGCCCAGAGCCCGGGCCCAGAGCCCGAGCCCAGAGCCCGAGCCCAGAGTCGGCAGCACGTAGGATATTCCGTGGTGACCAGCAGAGCTCGGGGCCGGGGCAATGACACCCTGCACCGCCTGAAAGGGCTCCGAGGCTCTGATGGAGAGGATCGGCGGAGCTCCATCTAGCTCGCTCTGAATTTTATCATTGGCCACCAAGCACAAAAAAATGCTTGCACTTCAGCCTTAGACTAGGGTGTTGTCATTATTGTTTTTAAAATCTTTAAAATAGGTCCAGTTGCTCCTTGAGTTCGAACACCGGTAATTGCAAATGGCGGATCTTGTGTCGTGAAAATTTCTCTCAAAGCCTTAGTGACTCCACCCCCTGACCAATCAGTGACCAACAGTGTTCTGACGTCACATTTTGGTGCCGGATCAGCCTGCTTGGAACCCCACAGAAAAGGGTTCTGAAAAGAGGGACAGGTTCTACAAACCATTACAAGTGAAAAAGCCTTGGAACGGTGCTGAGTCGAGTTGAACCGTGCTCTACAGTTACTAATGGATAAGGGGTATATGTAAACAGCGAGTAGGGAACATTTATTTAGCGCAGCTGTTAGCAACCATGAAGCTAAGCTAATCCGATCCATGCTTTATTTAGTCCCACAATAGGCTTACAAGTGGTGCACTGGTCATAGTCTTCCTAACGTGCTTTCACATTTTCTATCCTCCACTATTACCCATAAAGCTATCAAGTATGTTACAAAAATATAAATTAAACAAAGAAACACCCTTCTCTGTTCATTGTTTAAACAACAGTCAGTCACGTATGGTGAAAAGCCTAAATGGTATTGACCACAGCAGGTTTTTTTTCTTTGCAGATAAGTAAAGATTTCAGACAAACAATATATTTAATTGAGGACAACAAAGATAATGTTACTAACAATGATATATTTGACCTCTACATTAGATTTACTGTTCTGGATAACATTTTACAAGACAATAGCCCATGATAGGTTATCCAAACATTAGCTTGCTGACTTTAGAGGCACGTAGCTATTGACAAGCAAGCTGGAAGATTGAAGATAATTTATTATTGTTCATCTATTTTATTTACAGATCAGTTAAAATGAACTTACCATGCTCTGTATTGCTTGCTGCTTCTTCTGCCCTGAAAGTGAAACCTAAGGGAAAGGCAATGACTAGAAAGTACAGGTGGTCCCCGACTTACGAGCGAGTTCCGTACCTACGTGCCGCTCGTATGTTGAAAATTCCTAAGTAGGATCACCAAAAAAAAAAAAATACTTATATATATATATATATATATTTTTTTTTATAAATGAATACATGTACAGTACTGTACAGTCACCAAGCACTTAGCCTATCCTAACACAGTTTTTAAAGATGAAGGAGTGAGTTGAATTGTCTCCCTTTCACATAAAGGGAGCTAGCTCCCTTTATGGGAATGGAGCCTGCAGGGAGGAGGGAGACAATTCAACTCACTCCTTCATCTTTAAAAACTGTGTTAGGATAGGCTAAGTGCTTGGTGACTGTACAGTACTGTACATGTATTCATTTATTTAAAAAAAAAAATAAATATATATATATATATATATATTTTTTTTTTTTATGAGATGCATATTCCTAAATCCGGAACCTCGTATGTCAGAGCGCTCGTAAGTCGGGGACCCCCTGTAGTCTTCATGCGCCCTCTGCTGGATACATTGTACAACTACAGCGGTTCCAGCATTTTAGGGGGTGAAAATTAAGTGTCTATATCGGTGCATGATGGGACAATTAGCACTGATACTGATACGTCCCCAAATGTCTATATCAGCCTAAAAGTTGGGCTCTACTAGATACATTTATTTTACACCATATTGCATTTGAGTTATACATACACTGTCCTTCAGTTACAACTGGCCCTTTGAGGGCATACATGCTCATTTGGCCCTTGATGAAAATGAGTAGCACTTCTGCTTTAGATTATGTCCTTTGGCGAATTGTCAGTTTTCTTTCCTCGTTTTTTTACCAAAAGCAATGTCCGCTTTTTATCCTTAATCTGACACAGTTTAAAATGTTATTTTCAAGGAAAACCATCATCCATCCATCCATCCATCAATTATCTTTTACCCGCTTCTTCCTCTTCAGGTCACGGGGGGTCACTGGTGCCCATATCTAGCAGTCACTGACTGTGTGAGAGGCAAGGGACACCCTGGACAGGTCTCCAGTCCATAACAAAAAACATTATTGCACTCAAAAAACATTTGGTCATACGCTGGATGCCAGCCATGTAAAGATCTTTTTTCAACCAGAGAGGAATATAAAAAGAATATCAAATGCATTAAACATTCTTTAATGGTGATAACCACTGAAAACCATCAGAAGAAAGCAAGAAAGTTCATGCTCAATAATCCAGGTACCAAATCCAATAATTCTCAGTGGGGTCATCTGGACAGTTTCTTTTTAATAGAAACATTTCACCCTCCATCCAGAGGGCTTCATCAGCCAGAGGAGTTCCAGCAAACTGTTCCCCACCAAGCAGTAAACACCTTAAGTGGACCGCCCACTTAAGGTGTTTACTGGAACTCCTCTGACTGATGATGCCCTCCGGATGGAGGGTGAAATGTTTCTATTAAAAAGAACTGTCCAGATGACCCCACTGAGAATTACTGCATCAGAAGAAAGGTTTTCATTATGATAAAAATGAGCTGGAATTCATCATGCTGTCTCACCTTGTTGATAGCCTGTCCTGTCATATGGGGTGGAGATGAGGGAGTCAACGATGGACACCCTTTGCTGAAGGAGGGTGGATATCAATTCCAGTCCCTCTGGTCCCAGCAGTTCAAACAGCTGGAGGATAGTAAGAGCAGAGAGGGTTACAGTCAGTAGCTACACACATTACAACACATATACACGGTCTATAGTTCACAATCAACACAACATACTGCTATTGCCAACACTGAGCACCAGGTACAGTATTTTCTGGAATATAGGTCGCACCTGAATATAGGTCGCACCTACGTCAAAATGTGGACCATGTTTAGCTCTGCTGCAAATGTCTGCCACAGGAGCGCACAGCAAGGCTTTTAAGAAGATTAACACTTAAAAACAATTATTTGTTTGATAAAAATTATAGCAAATATGTGTCTGAGCTGAACTTTTCTTTAATAAATGAATAATTTTAGCAGGATAAACACCTAAAAATATATATTTGTTAGCTGACATTATTGTAAGAGTGTGTCTCAGTTTAATTTTTGTTAATAAATGATTACAAATCAGCTTATTTTATAAAAAGCCATAAATAGGTCGCACCTGAATATAGGTCGCAGGGCATGCAAAAATGATAAAAAGCTGCGACCTATATTCTGGAAAATACAGTAATTTCTATCCGCCTGGTTCAGAAGATGTTGTGCTGCTTAGCCTCCCAAACATGGCCGCCTGGCAATTAGCGACTAACGGAAAACAACACAAACCCTGCTTACAGCAGCAACACAAACTGACTGCAGAGCAGAGAAAAGTACTGCACAACAAATGCAACTGTGACATTAGGGTAAAAATAAAAGCAGTGTGTATTTTCTAAATGCAAGACATAAGCTATGGAGGTTAAAAGTTGTAAAAAATATCCATTGGTCTGTGTAGCAACTTCAGAAAATATGCTTTTATTTTTAATTATAATGTTTGAAATTTCATCAGATCCTGATTAACACTGAAGAACCCTCGTTTTGGTTATGTTTGAAGAGTTCCCTTTCAGTCATGTTCTCTCAGTGGAACATATTGCTATGGGAATTGCGCCCCGTGCGATTACCTGAAGGAATACATTCACGCCTTTACGGCAGGGGCGTCAGCGTTGCGCCAGAGGCCCCACCCTCTGGGTACTTAAGCCGCTGATGCCCGTCCATCATCCTCTTTTTGCCCTTCACCTCGCTTAAACCTGAACTTCGTGGGACTTCTCTGTTGTCGCATCGCTCGATCAGAGGTGAGCTTGCTCCCTACACTGAGCGTACAGAGAAATTTTCCTGCATACTGCTGGGCTGGCGAAAGCTAGTCCAGCGTTTTTCTGCTTACCTCGAAGTTTTCTTCTCTTTCTGCAGCTGCTTTGCTCGACGGCGCTAACTGCGTCACAACACTCCCTGCTAACCATTAGCAGGCTAGCCAGCGAAAGCAAGACAACGGAGAGGATGGCTTCGAACAAAAGGAAATTAGGATCAACCTCGACGCTTCTCGTCTCTGGACATGGCTCCCGAGAAGGGAAAACGGAGGACAAAAAAGAAGAAAACCAGCAGGACGTCGAGCCTTCGCTCGTGCCACTGCCCCAGCGGATACGGCTACTCCCTTTTGGCGACCGACACCCACGAGGCCTGTCCTGTCTGCCTAGGGATTCTGCACGCGAGAACAGCGCTGGAATTCCCCGACTCCTGCCCCCACTGCTGTCGGATGCCGGCGGTAGTGAGGAAACGCTGCGCGGACGCGTTGGCTAAATCCATGGCCAAGGCCGCGGAGCTGAAGGCCGCACAAAGCTGCTCGCTCCCGAGCCGGAGCTCGAGAACGTGGACCTGGAATGCAGCGGTCGAGTCGGGGATGAAAACGTGTTGAACTCCTCGGTTGCCGTCGAGGACTCGACGCCCGAAGTGTCTGACCAAGACGCAGAGTATGGTTGCGGAGGAGAAAGTGTGGATTCCTCCCAGAACCTGGCGCAAATTCTACCGGAACCGGACGTGTCGGTCCCTGCTCTGTTCGACCTGTGCCACAGGGCGGCGGATGCCCTGCAGGTCGCGTGGCCAGACCCCACACCTCGCTAACAGGTTACGAGGCTGGCGGGAAAATACTTCTATGCGAAGCAACAGCCGATGACGTCGCAGAAAATGCCCATTTTTTCTGACTTCCTCATGGAGCTCAAACGCTCATGGGTGGAGCCCGGAGCTCCCATGCGCTGCCACTATCCCGACTCCTGGATGTCGCTGGAATGGAGACAGCGGGCCTCGCCAGTGCACCCCCTATTGAGGAGACTCTGGCGGCTCATCTGGCCCCCGCAGCTACGGGGGCGAAATCGACGCTGCCCAGTAAGGCCTGCCGCGCTTCGGAGAAACAGCTTGAAAAGTGCTACAAGGCTCAGGGCCTCGCGGCTCGCGCGATGAACGTATCGACCATGGTGCAGGCGTACCTGGCAGAAAAATTACAGGATCTCCAGGTAACAAAAAACTAGCAGGGTGTAACGGAGGTCATGGAGGAGGCCCGCCGCGTCTCTGACTTTGTGTTCTGCATGATGGGGAAAATAGCCATCTCACAAGGCAGAGCAATGGCGGAAATAGTCGTCGCCCAGCGCCATCTTTGGCTAACGTTATCAGACCTCCCGGAAAACCAGAGGTCCCCCTTCCTCCAGCACCCGATCGAGCCGACGGAACTCTTCGGGGGAGCCCTGGAACGCGTCCAGGCTAGGCTGGAACAAAGACGCCAACAGGCGGAAGCCCTCCGCGAGGGGCTGCCGAGAAAAAGATCTGCACCCCCAAAGGAAGACATGCATGGCCCTCCACGAAAGAGACCCGCTGGTGACAATGAAACTTCCCAGTACAGGTAACCCCCGACCTACGACCCCATCGACCTGCGAACCACGGGACTTACGAACATATCATATTTAATAAAAATATGAATTAAAAAAAAAAAAAAAAAATTTTTTTTTTTTTTTTTTTTTTTTTGTGTTTAAATGTTCTTAATTTCATGTGTACATCACTTTGTTGCAGCTCTGGTTGTTTTAAAGGCTTTATAAATAATAATTATGATAAAAAAGATCATTTCTGATCATTTTTGAGCAATTTTTGAGCAATTTTGGGAAACAGGAAGTAGGTCTTCAGTTTACACGGTCACAAATTAATGTAGAACACCGGACGCTATTTAAGGTTCAGTCACTGGGGTCTCCGGTCACAAATTAATGTAGAACACCGGACCGGACGCCATCTTAGGTTAGCTGCCGAGAGCTGGACGAAGACTGGTGACCAGGATGGCTTCATATGGATTAATTACTAGCTGGAAACGTCTCTGTGAACTTTGTGGATGTCTCAGGCAGCGGATTTATCGCCGATCGTGCCAGGCCGCCGTGCGAACACCTCCGGCCGGCCTGGCTACACCTCCGGCCTGGCTAGCTCCAGAGCTAACACTGGAGCTAACACGGGAGCCGGCCTTTTGAACACTGGTGACCAGGATCGCATCATGTGGATTAATTACTAGCTGGAATAGCTCTGTGGACGTCTCAGGCTGGAGCAGCGGCTGGAGCAGCAGAAGCTGCAGATTGATCGCGCCGCCGCTCCAACACTAGCTCATGGCTTGGCTAGCAGAAGCTAGCCAGCTAGCTAACACAGGCCTGGAGCAGCTGCGGTGGCTTGCCGGCCCCGCGCTGCTCGGCCCGAAAACAATCAACGCATGGCAACCTAAGATGTCGGCTTTGACCATCTCAAAGTAAGAAAATATATTTTTATTTATTCTGTAAATGTGAATAGCAATGTTTAACATTACAGTACACTACTTTACATGCTTAAATGTGTGCGCGCGCTCCGTTAGCATGATAAATAAAGGTTGAATGAATGAATGAATGAATAATTTTTTTTTTTAAATATAATTTTCACCCCCTACCTACGAACGGATCGAGCTGCGAACCGTTCTTAGGTCCCGATCTCGTTCGTAACACGGGGGTTCCCTGTACCGGCCGAGGGCCTCTTCAGTGACCCAATGTGGAACCCAAATTCGGGCCTGATGAACCAGGATGAACTGACAATTTTACAGGTTTGCCCGCCCACGCGGTACGGGAACCTAACCTTTTAATCCCAGTTTCTACTTGTAAAACACTACGAGGAGCTGGTGACAAGTGTGCGTGTGCGCACCAAACATGGCTCACCTACTGTATGTGTAATTAAAACAAACACTGTTTCATGCATGTACAAAAATAAAAGTACCAAAGCACAAACTGCCCTGGTTCTTGACTCGAGTCCCATTTTTATAAAACACAACCCACATGGTCAAACTATGAACCATAGTAAGATACACAAACTCTGCCGGAGACTGTCAGATCTTGCGATATCTTCTGTTGGGCTGACCAGCCTGCCCAAGAGGGTGCGAGAGGGGCCAAAGGTCACCCCTCCCGCACTAATACACGACAAGCAGCATCTGGACATGCCTTCCAGGCTCATGGCGCACGCGCAGGCCTGGGAAGCGTGTCTACCTAATGATTGGGTCATGACAACGATATGTTATGGGCTCAAGTTACAGTTCACCAAAAGACCGCCCCCCTTCACAGGGGTACTGCAATCAAAGATTAACCTTGCACGCGCACACGTGCTGAGGGAGGAAGTTTTGACGATGTTGCAGAAGGGAGTGATAAGTTTGGTCCCGAAACGCAAACTACGCTCTGGCCACTACAGCAAGTACTTCCTGGTGCCCAAAAAGGATCATTCCCTGAGACCGATTCTGGATCTCAGGACTCTCAATAAGAGAATTAAAACTTTTAAGTTCAAGATGCTTACACTGCGGCAGGTTCTCTAGTCTGTGAGACCAGGAGACTACGCATGTACAGTGGATTTGAAAGATGCCTATTTCCACATAGGCGTGTGGAAGAAACAGAAAGTTCATCCGTTTTGCTTTCGAAAGGAACGCTTATGAATTCAAAGCCTTACCCTTCGGTTTAAAGACGGCTCCTCGTACATTTACCAAATGTCTGGATGCAGCCCTAACCCCTCTCAGGAATCAAGGACTCAGGGTTATGAACTACTTAGATGACCTGTTGATTCTGGCTGGAAGCAGAATACAGGCCCAGTCACACTCCTACAGGGTGATCTCTCACCTGGAGTCTCTCGGTTTTGTCATAAACCTTCAAAAGAGTGACCTAACTCCATCACGGGTTACCGTATTTCTGGGAGTACAGATCAACACCGTCCGGTACAGAGCATGGCTCTCAAAGGAACGAGTTTCCTCCATTCGCCATTGCCTGGAAAGATTTAAACTGGATCAACGAGTCCCTATAAAAACGTGCCAACGCCTTTTAGGCCTCTTGGCGGCAGCCATACCCTATGTGCCACATGCATTGCTAAAAATGCGGGCCATGCAAGTATGGCTAAACCAACAGACACAACCGCCCTGCCTAGTCGGGCAGGAAAGGTCAGGATAGATTCAGAGTGCCTGATGGCCCTGGAACCTTGGAGAAACTTGTCTGTTTTCACGGAAGGGGTCCCGTTGGAAAGGGTGGCATCCTGTGTGGTCATCTTGACGGACGCCTCTAAAACAAGATTGGGGGTGATCTGCAGAAACCAGAACGCCCGCGGCCTTTGGAATAAACAGGAAGCGAGATTACATATCAACTTCCTGGAGTTGTTAGCTGTATTCCTGTCATTAAAATACTTCGTCAGCAAAGGTCTGATTGCAAGGCAGCATGTCCAAGTGAAATCACATAACAGGACCACAGTGTCCATCCACAGAGAAGGAGGGACAAGGTCCCGGGCCCTTCTCGGACTGACGCAGAAGATGCTCACATGGTGCGCTCCAAGAATCTTGTCACTTAGGGTGACGCATGTCCCCGGTGAACTTAATTATGGAGCGGATGCCCTCTGTAGAGGGCCTCTCTTGGCGTCAGAATGGAGCCTGAACCCACGGATTGTGGAACAGGTCTGGTCATAGGAGAGCTTATGTGGACTTGTTCGCTTGCAAGGCTAACACACAGTGTGACCTTTACTTCTCCTTGAATGAGACAGATGCACAGTTGGGAACGGATGCTCTGGCACATGATTGGCTAACAGGGGGTCTCTACTATGCCTTTCCACCTGTCCCTCTGATCGAGGTAAATCTGGAACGTGTGCGTCAAGGAGCCCTCTCCCTGATCCTGATAGCCCCTAGGTGGCCGCAGAAACCGTGGTTCCCGGAGTTGATCTCAATGTTATCAGGGATACCATGGTAATTGCTTCCTCACAGGGACCTGCTGACTCAGGCACGTGGGCAGCTTCTACACCCACGCCCGGAGTTATGGCAACTCTCAGCCTGGCCTTTGAAGGGAACTGGCTGAGAGCCTAAGGCTTTGATTGCTTTGTCCCAGCACAAGTAGCAACAACGTACACAGGTGTGTCCCTTGGTGTTTATGTTTGCTGAGGAGATATTCAAGGAAGGGATTTCCCTCTCCTTAACGGGTCTCCAACATCAGGATGGGCTCCACTTACAAGTCGTGCCCCTTGTATAGGTAAATTTTACCCTGGGGATTTGGGAGGTTACCCTGTGCTCGACCTGGGTTTTCTACCTCCACATGGCCACCCAATTGCTAGTGGCATATCGGGTCCCTTGCTCTTTTCCTCCTGTTTCTCAGGTTTTCCAGAAAGAAAAGGAGATGATGAATATTCACACTAGTGGAACACGCTTATGCTGTCTCTAGCTGGTGTTTTTTATCTATATGCCTAGTGGTAACATCAAGCTGATGTTTCTACATTTGGCATTTTTTCTTCTCAGACTATGCTCTCTACATACATTGTAGAAAGCAGCTGGGAAATCCTTGTCGTTTCAAGGCAGATGCCCTCACATGCATTTTGCTGAGCATTTCAAGGGCGTGAATGGATTACGTTCCCATAGCATATGTTACACCGAGAGAACATGACCAGTGTTTCCCCTACCATTATATAGGCGGGACGCCCCGCCCCCTCAACAGAACCGAGCGCCCCGCCTACCCAACTCTCCAAACACCTGTCGGCACTGATGTAATGCTAAACTAGCAGCTCGCACTGCAGGTGCACTAGCTGGAAAAAAAACATAAAAGCAGCCTCATGCTGAACACTCAGCTGAAACCCATCACACACACACGCGCACGGCTCACGTTTCTCATCCCCACAGATAGGGAAAAAAAACTGAACGCGTGGCTGAAATGTTTCTCCTCTGCTCGGCTCCTACTGCGCGCGGCTCCACACACACACACTTAGCGCACGGCTCAACCGAGTCTCACCTCCACCGGAAAATAAATAAATAAAACTGAATGCGTGGCTGAAATGTTTGTCTCTATCTGCCAGTATATCGCGACAGAAACAAGCGACAAGCCCCCATGAAAACAAGCCCAAAACAAGCCCAACAGGCAACCCACCCCATTGTGTAAAACAAGGGCCGTTTTTAAAGGGGACCACACATGCAAAATTCACTTTTTAATGTTTTTTTACTCAACTTTGGGTATGTACTTCATAAAAAAACAGTCCTAAGGCCAAAGAAATGCACCCAGTGGTTTATTTACTCTTAAGTAGATTTATTTGTCTGTGATAAAAACGGTTCGTTTCTCACTTCCTGCAGTTTGTGACGTCACAAACCGCAGCCACAACCCACCCCAACATGAGTCCAGCCCCTCACCTAGCAACCCCTGGTTAGGCTCCACCCACTTCTGTATTAAACACATGACTGTTGTTTTTCATGATTTCATCTCATCTTTTGTTTATATGTTCTTAATTTCATGTGTACAGCACTTTGTAGGGTGTTGAAAAAGTTTTCCAAGATGGCGCCGACACTGGTGGCTTGCCGTCCACCTCTGTCCGCGTTGTTTTTTTTTTACTATTTTTAACGCTTTTCTTCAATGAGATCAACTCACTCCTGGTGTATGACCGTCAGCAGCTCATAAATCTGCAATTTTCCACCGCATATCTCACCTCGTTTGGCAGCTTTAACCGAGGTTCTGGAAGTCCACCTCCACCGCTGTTAGCGGGCGTACCTGGCTACCTGAAGCGAGCGGCCCCCCTGCCCGCACGTAAACACCGGCGCCGTGGGAAACGCGGTGGCCGCCTCGTGAAGCTTAAAGCGAGCTTTGCACGCTCCTCTGCTGCTGCTGGTGCGGACCGCCAGACAATAAATCCTCCTCCTGGATGTCTCGCGGACTCCTGCCTGCTCCAGCTGTCCGGCTTTGCGGCGCACAGCGCACGCGCACGGAGCTGCAGTGGCTCTGACCGTCTCCAGAGGAACAAAACCAACCTGGATTCATCCGCTGCTCCATTCCTGGCAAACTCGCTGGTTTCCCCTGCCGATCCTGTGGTGGCCTGGATCGAGGTGCTTCATCCACGTCCGCGCGGTGGTCGCACGCGCGCACGGAGCTGCGTTTTCCCCGGCGAGCGAAGACGTGAGGTAAACAACCTGAAGCATCTGACCTGCGCTCCATGGCCTGTATGGAGACCAATTGATGCCAAAACTCCAGCTGCATGCTCAACTCCAGTATGGCAGCTAAATCATGCCAGAACTTCAGCTGCTGGTCCAACAAGACTCACTTTATTAAACGTGAGGTCTCTGACAAATAAAGCTTTCATCATGAACGACTTTTTCTGCTCAAACAAACTGGACTTCATGTTCCTCACAGAAACTTGGCTTCCTCCTGGTGAGTTATCTGTTTTCTCTGAACTTTTGCCAGTGGATTGTACATTTTTTAACATGCCCAGACTGTCTGGAAGGGGTGGAGGAGTTTTGGCTGTTTTTAAGAAACTTTGGAACTGTAGACTGTTACAGGCAGCAGCTTTTCAGACTTTCGAATTGCTGCATTTTGAACTGGGCCGCTCCAACCCCCTCCTGTGTGCTGTGATCTACAGATCACCTAAAACCACCAGAGGCTTCATCAGTGAACTCTCGGACTTCCTGACTGGAATATTCTTGAAATACGATAGGGTATTACTTTTGGGAGATTTCAATTTGCATGTCTGTTGCCCTGATAAGCCATTAGTTAATGACTTTTTAAACCTGATACACTCTTTCAACCTGGTACAAAATGTTGTTGGTCCAACCCACCAGCAGGGTCACACGCTCGATCTAGTTCTGTCTCATGGTCTGTCAGTGGTTAATCTGATGATTGGGGATGCTACTGTTTCTGATCACAAACCCATCTCATTTGAAATATCTCTCACACGTGTGTCTAAATCTCCTGCTCCAGCCAAGAGCTGCCGTATTTTTAACCCTTCAACCGCTGCACTTTTCTCTTCTGCTTTCACCTCCACTACTGTTACAGCCCCTGAAACATCTGCCTGTGTCAGCACACAGGAGCTGCTCAGTAGCCACAATGAGACCTGCACTGAGATCCTAGACATTGTGGCCCCACTAAAAGTCAGGAAACCAAAGCTGGCAAAATACCCATGGATAAATGAGACCACCAGGGCAGCGAGACGTCTTTGCAGGCGTGCTGAACGCAAGTGGAAAAAAGACAAACTCCAGGTTTCTTTCATTTCGCTAAAAACATGTTTAAATAACTACCAGGCCACCGTCAAATCAGAAAAAAACAAATACTTCTCCCACATCATCACCTCCAACAGACACAACCCCCGCATTCTTTTCAACACAGTAAATTCCATTCTTAATGTTCCTCTATCAGCCAACATGGAGGCCCCTGTTGACTCCTGTAACAGATTCAGCAAATTCTTTGTTGAAAAGGTTGAGCTGATTAGGTCCTCCATCCCCCACTCCGCAGTCGACACCTCTCCCATTGTTCCTTGCACAGCAAACTTCAGGCAATTCAAACCCATCTCACTCCCATTGTTAAACAAAGCTGTTGGTCACATGAAACCTTCAGGCTCCCCCGCTGATCCCATCCCCCCATCATTGTTCAAACAGGTTCTGCCATCGCTGGGGCCCTCTGTTCTTAATATTTTGAATAGTAGCATTGCTACAAGTGTGGTCCCAGATGCCTTCAAACATGCAGTGGTCACTCCGTTATTAAAGAAACCCGGTCTTGACCCTTCCGCCTGCGCAAATTACAGACCAATATCAAGACTCCCCTTTATGTCCAAAATCCTCGAAAAACTCATTTCTATTCAGTTAAATCAGTTCTTAACTGAAAACAAAGTCTTTGAAGTTTTTCAGTCCGGTTTCAAACAGCTTCACAGCACGGAAACAGCTTTGGTCAAGGTTTTCAATGATATTCTTGTATCAAATGATTCTGGTCAGTTTGTGGTACTTGTACTCCTTGACCTTACCGCTGCTTTTGATACCGTCGACCACAGTATTCTCTTATCACGGCTCGAACACTGGGTCGGGATCACAGGTGCTGCATTAGACTGGTTCCGCTCATACCTCGCTGACAGAAGTTTTTGTGTTAAGGTCGGGAACAGTGTATCCCCTTCAGTGTCTCTCTCCTGCGGGGTCCCACAGGGCTCTATTCTCGGTCCACTTCTCTTCACGCTCTACATGCTCCCACTGGGGACCATCCTCAGAAAACATGGAATATCATTCCATTGTTACGCAGATGATTGCCAGATCTACCTGCCACTGAAACCAGCAAATACAGGGTCCCTCCACTCTCTCCTAAAATGTCTGGACGACATTAAGACTTGGATGGCTTCAAACTTCCTAAGTTTTAATGACCAGAAGACTGAAGTCATCATCTTCAGCCCTAGCTCAGCTGCCGCCTCTGATGAAATAAACTTGGACTCCCTCCAGCCGTACCTCAAACACTCCGTAAAAAATCTTGGGATGGTTTTTGACTCGGACCTTAAGTTCGATAAACAGATCAGCTCCGTTCTCCAGAAGAGTTTCTTCCAACTGCGGCAGGTTGCTAAGCTCAAGCCGGTGCTGTCCAGACCTGATCTCGAGACACTAATCCATGCATTCATCACAACCCGCCTGGATTATTGTAATGCACTGTACGCTGGGATCAGTCAGGCCTCCTTCTCACGCCTCCAGCTCGTGCAAAATGCAGCAGCTCGGCTTTTAACCGGTACACGTAAGTTTGAGCACATTACACCTGTTCTCTCCTCACTGCACTGGCTCCCCGTGCGAACTAGAGTCGACTTTAAAATCCTGTTGTTGACCTACAAATGCCTGAATGGCCTCGCTCCCCTCTACCTCTCTGAGCTGCTGGAACCATATGTTCCACCGCGGGCCCTGAGATCATCTGATCAGATGCTCTTGGTGGTTCCAAAAACACATCTGAAGCTCCGAGGAGATCGGGCGTTTTCAGTCACCGGCCCCAAACTCTGGAACAACCTGCCCCTCAACATTAGACAGGCCTCCTCCCTTCACTTGTTCAAATCCCTGCTAAAAACCCATCTGTTCTCTCTGGTGTTTCATACTGTGTGAGCTGACGTAGTGTATATATTTTTACTGTTTTCATTTTAATATTGTTCTTATACATTTTTATTATACTTTACTGCTGTTAATATCAGAATTGTTACTATTGATGTGTGATACTGTTCTGTAAATTTTTGAGCCTCTTTTATGTTGTGTGTGTGTGTGTGAAGCACCTTGATAACAGTTTATCTGTTCTAACTGTGCTATATAAATAAATTTGACTTGACTTGACTTGACATTCAAACAACGACAATACCTTCTGGGCTCGGACGTTCCCAGAGCCAGAAAATTCTACCTCCTTCCCAAAATCCACAAAGAAAAAGAAAAATGGTTCCAAGCAGGCACAATACCCCCCGGTTGCCCTATCGTCTCGGACTACGGTAGTGAAACGTACCAAACGGCTGAATTTTTAGAACATTTCCTTCACCCACTTTCCACTGGCCATCCGAGTTATATCAAAGACACCTACGACTTCTGTCATAAAATCAATTCCATCACCATTCCACCTGATTCCATACTTTTTACTATAGATGTCGAAAGCCTTTACACCAACATTAACATTTCGGAAGGTATTACATCCATCAAAAGAGCATTTTAAACAACCCTGACATCAATTGACCAGATAGAGAACTTCTGCAACTCTTAGACATAAACCTAACACGGAGCGACTTTGAATTCAATGATGAATACTTCCTTCAAGTGAAAGGTACAGCCATGGGCAAGAAGTTTGCGCCGTCCTATGCAAATATTTTTATGGCAGATTGGGAGGCGGGCGCACTTGATTCATGTACAAAAAAGCCCCTTTACTACTTCCGTTACTTGGATGATGTATGGGGAGTTTGGCCCTTTGGGATAAATGATTTTGAAACCTTTGTGACCACATTGAACACTTTCAACAAGTCAATAAAACTCAAAGCCACCAAAAGTGTCTCCTCAGTAGACTTCCTGGACACCACCACCTACAAAGGGGACAACTTCAATACGTCACACAAACTAGACATTAAGGTCTTTTTTAAAACAACGGACACTCACTCACTCCTACATAAATCTAGCCACCACCCTAAACACACCTTTTCTGGCTTAGTTAAATCCCAGTTACTACGTTTCCACAGGATCTGTACTCAGCCCTTGGATTTTGTACAGGCAAAAAGATTATTATTCGCAGCCCTACATAACAGGGGATATTCATGGGCACTCCTCCGGGGATGCGCCAAATCTTTCCTCGAACCTAAACAACGGACCACAGATCCCTTAATACCAATAGTTACCAACTACACGGCGCCGGCCCGTACCCTCGTTCTGAACATTAAACATAATTTTAATAAATTTACGGAGACCAATCCCCATTTCAGTAATTATAAGATCATTACCGCTTACAAACGACAACAAAATCTCAAAGATCTCCTAGTACACGCGAAACTCCCAACACTTTCAACTAATCCCAAACCACCAATCCATCGCAACTTCAAACAGCACAGGTTTGTTCAAAACTACAAAACAAAACAAGTCTTTACTACCGACCCATTCGGCAATATTAGATCCAAGAACTGTATCTTTCTAATTACTTGCAGACGGTGTAAAGCCCAATTCCTAGGCGCATCCGAGACCCCCCTAATCTCAAAGTTATGCAAACTTAAATCTACTTCAAAAACACCAGGGAAATATACTGACGCATTATGCTTGCATTTTTCCCTCCATGGGCCAGAGTCCATTATAGCAACGGTTTTGGAACATAACTCCCACTGGACCCAAAAACAAAGACAGACAGCAGGTGCGGTCTGGCTTTGTAACCTGTCTCTGCCATATCTCTTTTCATAACGACACCTAACCTTACCGCAACCCTAACCTTAACCAACCCCACTATTGCCTAAACCTAACCCTAGGGGAGAGTTTCTAAAACAAAACCTAGCTCCTAACCCTAACCTTGGGTAACCCCCCTTCAACTCTGTTTTACACAATGCCTGGTGGCAGGTGGGACGGAGTGTGCCTCTCCTCTGTACCTTCGAATGAGGAACATGCATAACTTGACCTTATCTTGCCAGTTCCTTCACCTGTCCCCCCTCCCTTCCCCCCGGGCTCTGCTTTTTATTTTATTTTATTATTTACCTTATGTAGTTCCTGGCCCCCAGACAGGACGGAGAGTGCCTGGGTTCTGTTCTTTTGGAGTGGGAATATGACCTCCTACTTACCTGCAGCTCGTTCTGTATTTGCAGGTCGTCCCCTTTTGGGAGCGCGACTTATCATTTGCAGTGCGCTCCATCTGTTGGAGCGTTGTTTTCATTTTGATGTGTGTTTCAACTTTTGGAACGCTGTTTTCTTTTTGCAGCGTGCTGTTCTGTTTTTGCTGCGCGTTTGCACCCCTCGGCCACCGTATAAAAGTCATATTTTAGACACAACTGCAGGATGTGATTCTGACTTTTCTCCAGCAGGTGAAGCTGTTTCAAATCTGACCTGAAACTTTTCATCCTGTCACAAACACACTGAGCTGCTCTCCATCTATCCATCCATCCATTTTCTTCTGCTTATCCGGGGTCGGGTCGTGGGGGTAGCAGCCTAAGTAGGGAGGCCCAGACTTCCCTCTCCCCAGCCACTTGGAGCAGCTCCTCTGGGGGAATCCCAAGGCGTTCCCAGGCCAGCCGAGAAACATAGTCCCTCCAGCGTGTCCTGGGTCTTCCTCTGGGTCTCCTCCCGGTGGGACATGCCCGGAACACCTCACCAGGGAGGCGTCCAGGAGGCATCCTAACCAGATGCCCGAGCCACCTCAACTGGCTCCTCTCGATGTGGAGAAGCAGCGGCTCTACTCCGAGTCCCTCCCGGATGACTGAGCTTCTCACCCTATCTCTAAGGGAGAGTCCAGACACCCTGCGGAGAAAACTCATTTCAGCCGCTTGTATCCGAGATCTCGTTCTTTCGGTCACAACCCAAAGCTCATGACCATAGATGAGGGTGGGAACGTAGATCGATCGGTAAATTGAGAGCTTTGCCTTTTGACTCAGCTCTCTCTTCACCACGACAGACCGGTACAGCGCCCGCTTCACTGCGGATGCTGCACCTATCCGCCTATCGATCTCACGCTCCAGTTTTCCCTCATTCGTGAACAAGACCCCAAGATACTTAAACTCCTCCACTTGGGGCAGGACCTCCTCCCCGACCCGGAGAGGGCATGCTACCCTTTTCCGGCTCAAGACCATGGCCTCGGATTTGGAGGAACTGATCCTCATCCCGGCCGCATCACACTCGGCTGCAAACCGCTCCAGCGAAAGTTGTAGATCACGACCTGATGAAGCCAATAGGACCACATCATCTGCAAAAAACAGAGCTGCTCTGATTTTCAGAATAAAACAAGTTCTCTGACAACAGGAAGTTTCAACAGAAACCTAACTGACTGACCACATAATTACAAAACATCTGCAGGAGGAACATTTTCAGTGTCTTTATTGTTTTTAGAATATAAATGATGACTTTATCTTTCTGTTACAAACAAGAAGGATTTTCTCCAAGTTAACCAACAAAAGACAAACATGAGTTTTAGACTGGAATAATGTTTCAGATGTTTTAGAATTAAAGTCAATGAAACAGAAAATTAAAAAACAGCTCAAGATATTTTAGATTTATATGGTTGAAGGTGATGAAGGTCAGCGGCGTGTGGGAGCAGCAGGACGCTCTCCATCATCTTCACAGTTCACTGTGTGGTCCTCAGCAACAAAATGAACCTGTGAGATCAACACAACAAACATCAGATCACACAGGAGCTTTACTTTGCTCTCAGCTGATTCTTCTGTTTGTGGGACCTTCTGCCTCCTCTTCACTTCATTCTGTCTTTGCTTCCTCCACCTTCAACATGTTCTGGGACATTTGGACAATCCTGGACCTGATGTGTCTCCAAGCAGCTTTCATGGTGCCACAGTGGAGTGGACCACCACCTTCCAGCCTCTCCACCCTCCTCACACACACTTTGACACACTTTGTCCTATTTTACATTTCAAACCACTCCAGTTCTTTTGAACTCACCTTGGTGTCTTTCAGCGGCTTCCTGCATCCTGAAACCAGAGAGACAATCATCTGAGCTGAAATGTTCTCATGTCTGTTGTCTGCTTCTGTTCTGAACGTCTCACCTCTGGTTCTGATGAGACCAACAGTGACTGCGATCATGAGGATCAGTGCTGCAGCACGCACGCTCCACATCATGGACTTCAGAGGAAACCAGGTGAGAAACGTCTTGATGTAACTGTCCCAACCTTCCTTAGCTGTGTGAGGAAAGAATTTTAGATAAAAGGAGCATGAGGTTAAATGTTGTTCTCCCAGAACTTTGAGATGCTTCTTTTTATTCAGGATCATTGTCGAGACATTTGGGTTTCTGAGAATAGTTGATCATGATGATGACAAACAACATTTCTGTAGTGGACACACCCTGGTCTCTAATCGCTCTCAGTGATGACCTTTTCTGGGAGTTAACTCCTGAAGGGACAGTAACACTTTTATTACTTTAATTTGAATCAAAACACAAATAAGTCACCCAGAGACTTCCTTTAATTTTGTTAATTCAAATGTCATCAAATTAATAACCTTACTTGTAAGCATTATTGAATCCAATGTTTGATAGTCAAAGACTGTTTAATTCAAACTGTTTAATTCATGCTGAATAGCAAATGTTATTTAAAAATGTTATTCATTAAGGACTTCTCCTCTCAAATCTTGCAAGTGAAGATAAAGTGACACTTTATCTCATTCAGTTAGCTTGAATCCAGGACATCACCACACTCAAGAAACTTTTGTTTTTGTCCTATTTAATAATCAAGATTGAATAATATCTGTTTTTGCTATTATCTTCAGTGAGGTTGCAAATATAATGCTGTAATGACATGTTTATCCAAACCAACAGGTTAACAGTGTTGTGTGTAAAGTTTTAAGACAGTTTTATCATCAAAGCTGGCTCTAACTATTCTGAACTAATCTTTTGACCTAATTTCAATCTCCTGACATCATCTGAGGTCACTCACATCCTCTTCTGATGCCATTCGGCCAATCAGGAAGAGCCACGTTTTCTGGGTCAAATCAGCCTTAAAAGAGCTCTGACTTCTTTGTCCTTTAGTCTGCGGATGAGACTAAAATGTGAGTTTCCATCTAAGAACTGATTGACGTCTGTCTAAACACCAATGACACGTCCTCAGTTGGGACTTCATAGCACTGCTGACTATGAGTCCGTTTCGAGCTCTAAGCTCTATTTTATTGAAATTCCTTCAAGGAATTTTTCATCTTGAAACATCAACCAGACTACGTTACTTCAGTGGGTCAAAGGCGGACGTGAGAAGCTACAATATAAACAGACTGACCTCCTCGGACTTCAAGGACCGACCCGTTCTTGGCAGACCGGCAAAGGTAACGAGTCGATGATTGTTTACATACCGGACATACATCTAGCTGGAGATGCCTGGGGAACGTGTCATGTTTCTGGTTATAAACATTCAAGATAGTTCACCCCCTCTTTTACTCCATCTTCCTCCTAAAACTTTTCTTTATCTCCTAAGCCAGTAAACTTTAAGTTTGTGCTAACAGAAAGTTTAATATAAAATATTTTACTTGTCTGTTGTATCTAAATTCTGAATCTGTGAACAGTTAGTTATAGGAAATTCGATTGATCCAAACATGTACAAATGTGTGATGTAATGTAATGATTTGTTAATTAAATGATTCAGTTCATAAATTGATGTCACATGTCTTTACATTCTCACCTCCAAGGCACAGAATTATAGGTATTAATCTAAAAATAGAGAACTCGTTTAATTGATGATAAGTTTGTCAGGTGAAAATCTGATCGATCAATCTATCATCTGGAATATTGTACAGTCAGCAAAACTGACCAGTGCGATATCCCTACATTTCCACACAGGAAACTCAAACTTGACAATATCTGTGTCTTAGTTCAAAATACTCACTGGACAAAATGTTGAGAGACACCAAGCTGTCCACGATGTCTCCATGCCAACGTCTACAGGTGTAACGTCCAGCATCCTCAGCTGCGATGTTGTTGATCCTCAGAGAGCAGGAAGTGTTCACACTCAGCCTGGCAGCTCGAGGTGAACTCTGAAGAACTTCTCCATCCTGAACCTCAGTTTGTGTCTTCATGTTTCCACCTGCTGGCTTGTAAAACCAGCTAACACTGGAGCATGGCTCAGAGGATGGACTGGAACAAGACAGAAGCACATCGTCTCCAGCTGTGTGATAGACGAGTCCTCCATTCATGCCTGCAACACAAAAACCAACACTCAGAGACAAGGTGAACACGACTCTAAGACCTGAACTCAAAGTGCAGGAGGGGGTTTATAAAACCAGGTTTGTTTTTTTTCTTCCTTTTATAGATGGCCTTGCTTCACTCCTCACAGCCATCCTCTTCACACCATTATGATTTTTTTTGATAGAAAGAAAGGAAAGAAAGGAAGTAAGACTACAAAACAAATATCCACAAAAAGAGCACAAGGCAAACACACCCAACCACCGTCTGCAATCCTGCAAAGTACATGACAGAACACAGCAACAAAACATATACTGTATGCATAAAATACTGTACACATAATATTCATGACTTTGCAGTAGCTTACTATAAATATATACACCCATACCTACCGTAAACACCGGTGTATAATACGCACTTTTATTGCTCATTTGAATCTCCTGCGTATTATACACCGAAGCGTATTATCTACAGATTTTTTCCCATATTTTTAGACCCATTTTTGGCTCTGATCTTTTTCATTTTGGCCTAAAAATGGTGCAGTACCAGTTTCGGCCGCTATGGGCGCTAATGCACCCTGTAGTCTGTTTACCTGCAGACTGTACCTGGAGGCGTATCCTGGCGCCATCTAGTGGCCATAAAAAAGACTGTCACGGCAGCGCGTATTATACACCGAAGCGTATTATCTACCGATTTTTCTGATTTATTTCCAAATATTGGCCAAAGCGTATTATACACCGGAGCGTATTATACACCGGTGTTTACGGTATATATATATATATATATATATATATATATATATATATATATATATATATATATATATATATATAATATATATGTTTGTACATATATACATATATATATTACATATATACACATACATATACATTCATATTCAGTTACATACCCATCTACATAATCTACATATACATCCCTGTATCCATTTGTGTGTAAGCATGCATAAGTGAATAAGGCTTCTCTAATAGAACATTGAATAGCGACCGTGAAGCATCAGAGATCCACCCCCCAAGACATGAGGCAGACAAAGGAGGGACCAGAGCTCAAGACCCCAAGAGGGACCCCAAGCGCAGAGCCCCCAGGGCCACCCAAGCAGGACGAACCACTCACTCACCCCCCATGTCCGACCATAGGGTGGAGCCGGAAGACCCCCACCAGCGACCACACACAAAGACCTCCCGGGGCCAACAGCGACAAACTCATAGGCAACCGCCGGGGCCCACCATACCGATGTAGCCCCAGGCCTAGGCACCAAGGCCTGGGCACCGGAGACGCCCACCCCTCAGGCCCATGCCCGATAGGACCGGAGGACCTGAGCCCCACCAGGCAGCCACTAGGCTGAGCCGAAATACGCCCAAGCCCAACCCCTGACACCGAGGGCCCCAAGCGCACCGGCAGGCAAAGGCACAACCCACCAGGGGGCCACGTGGCAGGAATGCGACACCAAGCAGCCTAAGATGTATCATAGAGAGGGCATTCTAAGTCCCAGTCTGACAAATAGACATTCATACACAGACACAATCACACAGACCCACCCTCATCTACAGCCTCACTCACTCAAAGACATACAATAATGACACATTCCATTCAAAAACCCGATGCGCACTCTATAACCCCCAGGTCCAAGACATGTACCTACCATTGGTTGGTTTTCTAATTATCTGTCCAATCGGAAGCAATGTGTTCAGCACAATGGTACTTCTTCCAGTTATTTAACGGTTAAAAATGGTGTACCACAAGGCTCAGTCTTAGGACCAACCCTCTTTACAATTTACATAGCTCATGTAGGTCAGAGCATCCCTGATGCATCCTTACATTTCTATGCTGATGACACAGTTGTTTACTGTCAAGCTAAAACAGTTGCTAAGGCTTTCCAGTTTTTGCAATCCGCTTTTGACATCATCCAGTCAGATTTGTTCCGTCTCAAACTTGTACTAAATGCTGAAAAAACAAAAGGGATGTTTTTTTCAAGTAGGAAGTCGGTCCCAGCAGATCTTCCTCTGATTTTATCCTCAAATGGTGTCCCAATTGAGTTTGTTGATTCCTATAAATATTTGGGTATACTGGTTGATTCACAGCTCTCTTTTAAACTCCATGTGGAAAACCTAGTAAAGAAACTGAAAGTTAAACTGGGTTTCTTTTTCAGAAACAGATCATGTCTAACACTGAATGTTAGGAAACGCCTTGTATCTGTGACTTTCCTCCCCTCCATTGATTACGGTGACATTCTCTACATGAATGCTCCTACAAGCACCCTGCGGATGTTGGATGTTGTCTACCATGGTGCTCTAAGATTCATAACTGGCTGTGATTATCGTACCCACCACTGCACCCTGTATTCACTGGTTAACTGGACATCATTAACCTCACGCAGACTTTTCCACTGGTACATTTTCATCTTTAAATCACTTCTCGGTCTGCTGCCCTCATACATCTCCTCCTACATGTCTTTACGTGAGTGCAGCTACAGTGTGCGCTCTCAGGACATCATCACCTGCAGTGTTCCGTCAGTGAGGACTGAACTTGGAAAAAGGGCCTTCTCCTACTCTGCTCCTGCTTCCTGGAATATCTTACAAAAAGATTTGAAGCTCTCGGCCCTGACCTCCCTAAATGGTTTTAAAAATCTTTTGGAAACCTGGCAAAAACCATTGCAGATATGTTCCTGTTTTTGATTTTGTACATCTACCTTGTGGTGTTTTGCTAGTTTTGATACTTTGCATTTCACTTTCTATTTCTCTCCTACGCTTTTTTTTTTGTTTTTTTCTGTTGTTTGTTGTTTAAGGAAATTCTACCATTGCTGTTCATCATTCTTTAGTTTGTAGCAGGTCGCTTTTGTAAATGAGCCCTCGAGGCTAAATGAGATTTACCTGACTAAATAAAGGTTGAATGAATGAATGTACCTGTCCCCTACATGGGGCAGCCCACACCCAAACCCAGGAGGTAGGCTCATTTATTCTGGGGTGAAGAGGAGCCGACATCCAAGATCTGGCCCAACCCGCACCCAGCCGACAGGACAGGACACCCGAGCCCAAGCAGCCCTGGCGAGAGCACCCCGCCAGCCCCGCACACGTCAAACGCCCAGGCCCTGAACCTCCCCATAGTCCAGGACAATACCCGACGGCCTGCCACTTAACCAGACCCCACCCCCAGAATGGCCGCCAGGGAACCAGGGGGTGCAAAATAAAATAATAAAAAAATAAAATAAAAAAATAAATAAACATTAGACCCCGACACACACACACCCGCCCCCAGATGTTCTGTTGATGTATGTTGTTGTAAAGTGCAATTTTTAAAAAGGGAAAGAGAAGGAGCAAAGGCTGGCATGATGCCAGTTTCCCCTCCACCCCAACTCTAACCCAGGCCCTTACTGTCTAAATTCATCATTGTAAGTGAGCACAGGCACAGGAGGTGAGAGTGTTATCATCCCGCCACTTATAACAATAGTGCCCACCCCAAGTTCGTATCTGTGAATGTTATGAGGATGTTTATGAGTGAATGTCTAAGGTGTATAATAAAATTGAGTCCCAGGTGGTTCTCGACAAATGAGATGTAAAAATGTTGCAGTACCCCCGAGCCTCAAAATCATTACATGTATTAACTTTGAAATGAAGAGAGCAGAGGTGCGCGGTGAGGGATGGGGAGAAAAATAACTGCAGGAACAAATGCTCCGGCAGCGAGTCAGGTCCCCCGCTGACCCAACATACCCCCCAAGCTCGCCAAGGTCCACCCAAGGAGCAAGGCCAAAACACCTCTCCGACCGCCAGGCCCATTGAGCTCCAGACCCGAGAGGGAAAGGGCCGCGAGGGGCGCCAGCAGCAGGACCAACAGCCCACACCCACCAGGACCGCCAAGACCCCTACGAACCGCAGTCAGCCCGCCGCCCAAGAGGACGCAAAATCCCACATGGACGACACAGCCAAGAGCACCCGCCTAACCGCTGACAGAGTCAGGAGGCACCGGGAGCATGCCCCCACCTTAGGAAAGGGCCAGCCAACCGGCCACGCATAGTCCCAGACCATAATCAAGGACATCCACCCAGTCCCCACCCCAGAAGAAATACTACACACACCCTTCATACTAACAACTGTCAGAACACATAACACACTAGACATCCAGGCTGGGTCAACCTACCCCTTCCCATGGGCCACTAGTCACGCCCCCAGGCACCTATCCCCCAGCCCATGAACCTCCAACCCACCAGCGAGCCCAGGGCCCCCTGGCCAGAGCCGGGCACTAGAGCGCAGGCCAGCCCAAAGCCTGGCGACCCGCCCGCCAGAGCCCAAGATCCCCCACCAGGCCCAAGCCTGTGGACGACATGCCCCCCAGAACCCCAAGCCCCCGGCACCCGCCCCGAAACCACGCCAGCACAACCGGACCACCGACCAGTGACCCACGACCACCGCCACAGACCACCTGGGGCCCGCATGCAGCCCCAGCAGACATCCCCCAGAACCACCCAGGTCTTCCCCAGGGTGAAGGCAGGGCCCCCCCTTCCCAGACAGCCCTAACAGCTCAGCCCCCGACAACCCCCTGGCGTCCCAAACCCCGACACCCCCCAACCAGGTTTCTTTAACAACAGTTTGATGTCCATGTGTTCTGGATCAGGTCACATGGAGCTGGGAGGAGCATCCTGAAGAAGTCAACTGTCCATAGGACGCACTGGAGTCAGAAGTATTTGTAGTGTGGTTACACACTTGTGACGTGTGTGTTTGTGTGTGTGCGTAGGACCAACATGCAACCCTTTTTTCCTGTGGATGTTGACGTGCTCTATAAATAACGTTGGTATGTCGTGATAGACAACTGGACATGATCATTCTCACATTCATGTTTCTCCTGGTCATGGGCCACTATCCTGCACGCTTCACCCATCTCCCTGCTCCAACACGCCTGACTCAACTGTTCAGTTACCTCTTCATGCTCTATAGAAACCTGTCAATCACCCATTGATTCAAATCAGCTGTGTTGGAGCAGAGGAACATCTGAAATATGCAAGATGGTGACAAGAGTTGGGTTCTAGGCTTCGAGCAAGACGTCGGACAACAAGAATGTTTCCAAAGTTTATTGTTCAGCAGCTGCTGGTGGAGGTCAGAATCCCGTGGTGGGCCCAAGCTGCAGAGATGTGACAGTGGACTGAACGTTTGTGTGAGTGAGGAGGTAAACAGACAGACAGCCACAAACCTTGTCAAGCAAGTGAGGTAGGGGCCAGCTGTTGGAGCTGGGCGGGATGACGTCACCATCACTAGGTGCAGCACAGCTGTAGAACAGGACTGACACAGACGTGATCAGAGGGGTAATCCAAAGACAAAGTCCAGGCGTAGAGGCGGGGTCATACACAATGTTACATGCCCTGGGCATGTCATTTTTATTCAGGTCAGAGGGATGAGATGTTTAAAGGTTTTGAGAGGCTGATTGACTGCAGGTGTTGATTAATTAAAGCATGCTCTAGGTGGGGTGATTGGTCCGCCTATAAGGGGCTGTAGCCGAAGAAGCCGAAGGAAGTAGCCGAAGAAGAAGCCGAAGAAGCTGAAGGAAATAGCCAAAGAAGAAGCAAAAGGAAATAGTCAAAGAAGAAGCCGAAGGAAGTAGCCGAAGAAGAAGACCTGTTGCTGTTGTTGTAAGCGGGGCGCACTCAACCTGGGTGTTGAAGACGGAGGCGTGAACGATCCGTTGGACTTGGAGTGTTTTTTTTTTATTAATTAACCATCCTGAAGCTGTATTCAACCTGGTGAGACCGATTGCTTTGTTTTCACCTTTTTGTTTACATTAGGTGGGGGCTTTTGATCTTAGTCCGGTACTCTCAGGGGCTTTGACGGCTCCGTATGAAGTTGGCCCCCTGGGGTATCCATATATTTCTTTGAATTGGCTCATCAAGTCTGACTTTCTTTTTATTACTTTTGTATCCTGTGGGCACGAGGACGCTGAGGGGCTTGGTCTCTCCTTTTTTTCTCTCTCTACAGGGCAACTGCTGTGCACGCAGAGACGCACAGCCGGAGAGCCTAAAATAGAAAACGCTTTTTTTACAGTCATTCTTTGTCTTGTGTCCCTTAATATGTTATGTGCCTTCGGTTCATAACACACGGGGTGTCAGAGATCCAGACAAAAATCCTTATAGACTGATCCACGAGTTGTAGTTGCTGGGCCAGAAGAGGGAGTAGGTAACTAGGTCAAAATGGCAACACAAGAACAGGCAAGGAGCAGGCAGGTCGGGTTTTCCAGAAGAAAAGGCATGAGGTCAAGACGTGATGATCAGATGGAGCTGTGACATGAACGCTGGACATCTACTTCCAAATGAGGGGACGTGCGGGTGTGCAGGTGGACGCAACGAGGCACGGAGTAATAATTTAAATCAAAGCTATCAATAACAAGAAAACATTAGCAAATATTAGCAAATGAAAATCAGAACCTATTGACCCTCTATGATCTGAATGTTCAAAATAATTTAATTTTGAACCAGAAAGCCGAAGGACTTGTTTGTTTAGGCGTTAGCCCTTTGGGCAGTGTAGCTAGCTAGCTAGCGGCCTACCTCTGGGGACTGGTGGACCTAGCTGCTCTTCGGAGGTTGGGAGAGGGTCCATTGCTGCTGGGAAGAGAGGCGGCGGTGTGGGAGACAGTCATCGGTGTACCAGCGCTCCAGCATTGGGCCGATTTCGGGCCGCGGATCTACGTTCCAGCTTAAGGCCGATTTCGGGCCGCGGATCCTGGAGTACTCCTGGGACGAGAGGTAGCGTGTGAGAGGCAGTCGTCGGCGGACCTGAGCTCCAGCTTCAGGACGATTTCAAGCTACGGATCTGCGTTCCGGCTTCGGGACGATTTAGGGCCATAAATCCTGGGAGAATCAGGGACTGAGAGTTTTCCTCTCCGGATTGGAGGTGCGGCGGGGACCGGGCTACAGTGGAGTTCGAGGGCTGGTGGGCTCTGTACAACTGACACCGGCTAACGGCTAATGGCTAACGGAGTACGAGGGCTGGTGGGCTTTGTACAATGGACACCGGCTAAAGGTTCAAGGTTCAAGACTTAAAAAATCAAGACCATCGGGGCCGCAATCGTGAGTAATGGCAAAATCAAAAACAAAAAAACATGATCTGCTGTAAACTAATTCAGATGACATGGAGGAGATTTAAAAATCCCTGAACTTTATGAGTACTAAAATCATGAATTTGTCAGCCCAACAGAAACTTTTGCTGGAAAAGTAAAACTATTAAGAGTACAATTAAATATGAAGGATAAAAAAATTAAGGAACTTGAACATAGGGTAGATGAATTGGAACAACATTCTAGGCAAGACAACCTAGTCATATCTGGTCTTGCGATACAAACTTTGTATTCAAAGGCCACTTCTGGCAAAGGTATTGCTGAAGATGCATCTCCACAGGAACAGAGGTCTCTGGAAGAACAGGTGGTGACTTTTCTTCATAACAAGGAAATAGACATTAAGTATGAAGACATTTCTCTATGTCATACCTTGCCATGGATGGATGGATGGATACCTTGCCCAGCAATGCTAATAGATTTAAACCGGTTATTGTGGTAAGATTCATTAGTAGGAAATCTAGAAACGTTGTAATCATGCAAGCAAAAAAAACTTAAGGGAACTAATGTGTATATAAATGAACATTTAACAAAAAAATTGTCTAATTGCACGCGAAGCAAGGCTGTTACGGAAAAGGAAAAAGATAGTCTCAACGTGGACAAGAAATGGAAATATATGGATTAGAGTACAGGAAGGAGAGCAAGCGAAATTGGTACATGATGTGAAGGACTTGGGAAAATTTTGGATAAGTTTAAATGACGTCAAATTGTGCCCTATGATTCACTTATAGGGACAACAAAGAAAAATCGGTCAAATGGAAAACACATGGCTTATTCATGATGAATGATGATATGGAATTTAAAATATATAATGTTGATGAAGAGTTAAATAGTACTGTAGTCTTTTTCCAACTAAAAAAGACTGTAAATAAGTTTAACTGGCTGCTAGACTTCCTGACCGGGAGACCACAGACAGTACGGATCGGGAGTAACACATCTAGCACCATCACATTGAACACAGGGGCCCCACAAGGATGTGTGCTGAGCCCCCTTCTATTCACCCTGCTAACACACGACTGCACACCATCGTACAGCTCCAACCACTTCATCAAGTTTGCGGACGACACAACAGTGGTAGGTCTCATCAGCAACAACGATGAGACGGACTACAGGAACGAGGTGAGCCGCCTGGCCTTGTGGTGCGGACACAACAATCTCACTCTCAACGTGGAGAAGACAAAGGAGATTGTTGTGGACTTCAGGAAGAGGGATGCCCAACATCCCCCTCTGACCATCAACAGCACCGCAGTGGAGAGAGTAGACAGCACCAAGTTCCTGGGAGTGCACGTCTCAAAGGACCTGTCCTGGAGCAGGAACACTGCAGCACTGGCAAAGAAGGCTCACCAGCGTCTCTACTTTCTCCGCAAGCTGAAAAGGGCTGGAGCTTCAACCCCCATCATGAGCACCTTCTACAGAGGTGCCATAGAAAGTGTCCTGACCAGCTGCATCACTGTGTGGTTTGGTGCATGTACTGCATCATGCCGCAAGAGCCTCCAGCGCATTGTGAGAGCAGCTGAGAAGATCGTGGGCACCTCCTTGCCCTCACTGCAGGACTTACACAGCAAACGCCTCAATCGGAAAGCCCACCGCATGGCAGGTGATCCCACACACCCACTACACAGCTGCTTCAGACTGCTGCCATCAGGGAGGAGACTGAGGAGTCTCCAGGCTCGAACCAGCAGACTGAGAGACAGCTCTGTTCATCAGGCAGTCAGAATGCTAAACACTCTGCCTGCTCTGCCTCCCCTCCCATTTGAACTGCCTTAACACTAAAACTTTCTCACATATTATCACTCAACACAAAGTTTTTAACACTAGACTCTGTGTCATCAAACGGGTTAATCACTAAACTCTCGGTCATGTGCTCATACAGTTTGCACTACTTCTCATACTTGCACTAATGTCTGTATTACATCACTGCCTATAATCATAATACTGTTTACATTCTCTGTTTACATTTATTAATACTGTTTACTTTTATTACTACTGCTTACATGTAATTACTACTGTTTACATTTATTTACACTACTCTAATATCTACACCACTGCTGGTACATATACAGTGTGCTCTGAACGGTCTTATTTAGGGATGCCCAATGTGCCTTACTGCATATGCCACTTTTTGCCTCTACAACAACATCAACTACTACCTCATACATATACTGTGTACATTGACTCATACGCTGCTTTGCCACTTTGCAAATGTCAATGCTAGAAACCTTTAGTTTATTTTAGTTATACTTTTTATACTCTTTTTTTTATACTAGTATGCAAAAACTCAGGACAATATTATGTTCATTAAATATTTTATTGTCTCATGTGATTAAAATTAAGGTCTTTTGATTTTTGATTGAACTCAACATGCTTTGGAAAAATCCCATCCAGCTGTAGAGAACTAAATGATTGTATGACGATCAGTAAATGCAACAACAACAAATTAAACCTTGCATGAGAAAACAAGTTGCAGAACAATTATTAAAATAAGCTACCTGCAGCTATTCATTTTTAACTATTGAATATAAAACTGGGGAAGAAGCAGTTAATGTGAGTTTGTGAGATAAAAAAAACGTTTGAAAAACATGTTTTCAAGTCAAATTATTCATATTGGTTGTTATTGCTGATCTTACCATCAGTACAACCACAATAAAATCTAAAGCACAAATGTCTACATTCAGTTCACGGGCAACATCTCTGGTGGACATTCCTGCAGTCAGCATGCCAAATGCATGCTCCCTCCAAACCTGTAACATCTATTGTGCTGTGTGATAAAACTGCACATTTTAGTGTGGCCTTTTGTTGTGGTCAGCCTAAAAAAAATCACCTGTGCAATAATCATGCTATCTAATCAGCATCTTGATATGCCACACCTGTGGATGGATTATCTCACCGAAGAAGTGCTTACTAACACAAATTACACAAATTTGGGAGCAAAACCAAAAGTCAGTGTAGATTTAAAAAGGGTTCTTTGTTTCTAAAATAAAACGTAGGCACAAGATGTCATTGATGTGCTGTCAGGGTCCCTTAAATCTCCATCAGGTGACCTGAAGTCATATCCTATGGCTGCCGACTCCATGATGCCAGGCGTAACGGCGTCTCTCCACAACATCAGCAGGGACGTCTTCTCTCTTCAGTGCCATCACACATGCACCACGATAGTCATCTATGATATATATGGAGGTAATTTGTTTATTTTCTTTGGCCATGTTAATCTTTAGAAATCAGAGCTACCAATGACTGACATAAAAAACCCTTTTTTAAACCAGTAATTTTTATTTAAAGAATTTAAATAATTGCTTAGGTAAAAATATATTTAATAACCTGTAGTAGACCTGTGTACCCTTAAAATATTTGATAGAAAAGCACTTTTGCTTAAACAATAAATAAATTAATTAAAATAAATAAAAATACTGCTGGTTGTAGAGGTGCATCTTCTTGGTTAGGTATGTACAAGCATGGTTTATTGCTGGTTCTTAGAAAGTGCTAAATTCTGGGGAATTAAAATTTGGTCNCGACCAGAATACAACGCTAGCAAACAGTTTAAAGCCTAACATGCATGTTTTTGGACTGTGGGAGGAAACCGGAGCACCCGGAGAAAACCCACGCATGCACGGAGAGAACATGCAACTCCACCCAGAAATTCCCACTTTCATCTGCACATAACAGTTTGAAGAGTTTACTTACAGTGCAAGAAGTTAATCCACCGAAGGAGATCTCTCTGTAGCTGCTTCCTGCAGCTCGAACGTCGCCCTAACTGAAAACTGGTTTGAAAAAAAGCGCGGCGCAAATGAACATCCACTCAGAGGGCTGATTCAAATGAGGCAGGCGGAGCAATCCAAAACGCCTGAAGCACCTACGTACCACGAATCACGGCCGGACCCAATACGTTGCACTGTAGGGGGTCGCTCGAGTGTCGGCTGATCCCTGCTCCGGAGCAGAGCTGCGACTGAGGTGCAAAACGTACACACGCAGAGCGGATGAAGGGCGGAGCAAAACGAGGTCCGCCCCGGAGTCCTCTGCTATGAGGGCAGGTACGCCACTCTACGCGCGCATTTTGTGCGCATGTGTTTTGCTGCTATACTTCAGAAACTATCAGCTTTCAAACGCTCGCATTCTCCTTGTTGTAATATGAGCAGCTGCGCACGGAGGGGACTCAACTGAGCTCGCTGATTGGTTCACTTGCTGACACGCCTACTGAAATGATTGACAGCTTTCACTCAGCTCATGTAGCTCGCTGAAGACCGCGGCGGTGTTCTGATACGGTGTTTCTACTATATATGTTATAAAAAGTTCTCTCAGAAATAAAAATAATAACAGGGAGTGCTTTTCCTGCAGCACACAGCCCACCAGGGATATTTAAAACATCGCGCACCCAGGTAGGACCTGAATTCATTCATTTCATTCATGGAGTGAACGGAGGAAGAAGTGATTACTTGACTTTAGGCAAAAAAACAAAAGAAAAGGCCCGATCAGCGATAAAGAAGGGGAATTTATTTCATTTGTGTAACATACAAAACAGTCCGGCGCCGGGGAAGTTTATGGTCAGACACCGCGCATCGCGCACGCGGACGTAAAAAAAAAGCTTTGCGCGTACATGCCCTGAGGGGCTACGAAGGGCTACGCTTTTGCCTTGACGTACGTACGCTGCGTATAGGCGTATCGTGAGGACGCTCGAGTGTATCTCGGCCTTTACATTCACTGTACAGTGACTACCTGCAACTTAACAGCTGGTGCATCTTATGTATGTACAAAATTATGATTTATCTTAGATTTGGTACTGTATGTGTGGCTTATACACAGGTGTGCTCTGTAGTCCAGAAATTACAGTGTTTAAACAGATCAGTTCAGACAACAACCCAGTAGAACCACCAGCCCAGATAACTGGCCTAAAAGCATTGAAACCTTCAGAATCTCTCCCAGGACCAAACCTGAACCATTGCGTCCTAACCTCTGATTGGCTGTCATGTGGACCTGACATCCTCTGATTGGCTGTCATGTGGACCTGACATCCTCTGATTGGCTGTCAGGTAATAATAATAATAATAATAATGAATTCCATTTATAATGCACTTTTCATTAATAAAAATCTCAAAGTGCTACAATGTGTAACAAGGTAAAGGTAAAAAATAAAACAAGTGATAAAATCAAATAAAATCAATAATAATATCGACTAAGATCAAAGATAAAATCATGTAGATTTAGGCTTGCTTAAAAAATAAATAAAATAAAACAAGTGATAAAATCAAGTAAAATCAATAAAGATAACAGCTAAGATCAAAGATAAAATCATGTGGAGGCAGAATAGGCTTGCTTAAAAAGAAAAGTCTTAATGCCGCTTTTAAAGTCAACCAGTGACTGTGGAGCTCTCAGGTCGTCAGGGAGGGAGTTCCACAGGCGGGGGGCAGCCACACAGAATGCTCGGTCTCCCATGGTCCTCAATTTGGTCCGAGGAATATGAAGTAAATTACTGTTCTGTGATCGTAGAGACCGGGTGGATGAATATGGTGCAAGAATGTCCTTTAGATAGTCAGGTGAAGTGCCGTGCAAGCATTGATGGGTAATGAGAGCAGTTTTGTACTGAATTCTGTAGGTGACAGGAAGCCAATGAAGGTTATGGAGAATGGGTGTAATATGTTCAAATTTACGAACTCTCAACAGAATCCTTGCTGCACTGTTTTGAATGTATTGAAGTTTCTGAAGGTTTTTGCCAGGGATACCAATAAACAGGGAGTTGCAGTAGTCGAGCCTGGAGGAGACAAAAGCATGGACGAGTTTCTCAGCATCAGAAAAAGTCAGAGGTGGACCTGACATCCTCTGATTGGCTGTCAAGTGGACCTGACATCCTCTGATTGGCTGTCATGTGGACCTGACATCCTCTGATTGGCTGTCAGGTGAATCTCTTATGCCCCTTTTCCACTTGGTGGCCCGGGTCGGATGTGACGTCATATTTGCGTGCCAAATGCGCGTTGGAGAGCATTTCCACCTAACAGATGTGCAGCGCCGCGCCAAGATTCCGGACTCATCTCAGAGCAGGGTCCAGGCCGGCTGGACCCGAACCGTGGGGAGGAGGCTGGACTGAGTTTGAGGAAGTGGCTGCCGCGAGGGAGCAAAGACGGAAGGACTTTACAAGATTAACATGGTAAAAACAATTATTTGTATTTAAAATTATAGCAAATATGTGTCTTAAGCCGAACTATTCCTTAATAATTTCACGTTGTTGTCAAAACGGCAGGATTTAAAAAAAGTAGTTTTGCCACGTGCACGCGCGCCCCCGCGCACGTGAGCCGTCTTTATTTCTATAATGTAGCTAAATAAACGCTTTAAAAAATATATTTCATAGCTGACGTTATATCAAGATTGTGCTTGAGCTGAACAGTTCCTTAATAATTTCATGTTGTGGTCAAATCAGCTGCATTTAACAAAGTAGGTCGACACGTGCACGTCACATGCACGCGCGGGTGGGGTCGATTGGCGTTCTTTCTTTTAATATAGCTAAATAAAAGCTTAAAAAATATATGTCATAGCTGGCTTTATACCACGAGGGTTCCTCAGGTGAACAAGTCCTTAATAATGTCACGTTGTGGTCAAATGTGCTGGATTTAAATTGATTTGTTTTGACCAATTCCAAACCTGTCACATGTGCTTTGAAAATAAATTATTAAAAAATCGAATTTTAATTCAAATAACTCCAACAGCTTACAGCATGTACATGAACATGTTGTGATTACACTGTGTTAGTTTGAAAAATATCTGCATTGTGGTTTCTGAGATATAAGATATGTGTTAAATACTAGTAGAAAAAAAAAAAGCTAGGTCGACACACTTATGTCTATAAAAAATCGAATTTTAATTCAAATAACTCCAACAGCTTACAGTATGCACATAAACATGTAGTGATTACACTGTGTTGGTTTGAAAAATATCTGCTTTGTGGTTTCTGAGATATAAGATATGTGTTAAATACTAGTAGAAAAAAAAAGCTAGGTCGACACACTTATGTCTATTAAAAATCGAATTTTAATTCAAATAACTCCAACAGCTTACAGTGTGTATATAAACATGTAGTGATTACACTGTGTTGGTTTGAAAAATATCTGCTTTGTGGTTTCTGAGATATTTGATATATGTATATATATCTTACATATATCTTATAAAATATATCTACATATAAAACAGTTTCTAGACTGAATTACCGGTAACCATGTTTTTCTTTTTTTTACAGTTAAGACGAAGAAGTCAACACCAGAATTTATCAACTTGTGTCTTCTGGAGGAAGCCCATGAGACAACAGGAAAAAAATCATTTAGGTGGATGCAGTATTTATTTTTGTGCTTTTTTCACTTCTTAGTTTTCATAATAAACATTTTATTTCTTAAGTGGTGTCATTGAACAATAATTTCCTAAACATATTTTACAATGTTAAGTGTGTACAGTATAGTGTTTGTTTAAAAACATACTGGAAGTTAAGAATATTTTCCATTTGCATTTGACCTTTAAAGAATCATAAGAAAAAGATTATTAGATTTGAACAGCCCATCCATCCATCCATCCTTCCTGATGTCGTGTCATGAGTAGTGCAGCAGCTTTTGCCAGGATGCACAGATGTCAACATGAACCCATCCATCCATCCATCCATCCATCCTGATGTCGGGTTGTGGGTGCAGCAGCTTTTCCAAGGATGCACAGACGTCGCCATCAACCCCGATGAAGCTGTTCTTGGATGCCCAAACGAGTTTCCTGATCAACAAACATTTAATTATTAATACTTTGTTTTTACGTTTAAAGAAACATGCTTTTAATGTTTATGGGACAGTTTAAACCAAATTATCCATTTGCATTTGACTTTGAATTATCCCTGACAAAATATTACCGTTTAAATTTAATGAAATACAAACATTTAATATTACAGGGCCAATTGAAACCTAATTAATTCCTAATCTGTACCTTACTGTAAAAATAGTTTAACTGATTACAGGGCAGTGTGATCAATGTGTTAAGCAATGTTAACAGGAACCTTGTGCATATATGAGAATAATCTTTATTATAAAGAAACAAAATGGAAAACACATGGGTTTAAAACAAGCTGAAAAGTCTATAAAGTAAGATTAGAGCATTAAATAGCTCAAGGGACATTACCGCCAACAGGTGGTGAGACAAGGTCCTGCAGGGTGTTCTTCTTCTAACGTTTAGTGGTGGCTAGTAAATAGCTTGAGGTAACACTACCGCCACCACGTGGTAGGACGAGTGAGATTCTACACCCCGCCCACAGAAGGGTTGCAGTAGTGAATGGAGACAAACCTACATGTGAGCCGAGCCGAACTGAACCAGACCGGACCAGACTGAGCCGCTCTGGGCCGGTAAGTGGAAAAGGGGCATTATTTACCACTGAAGCTCCAGGTAACCATGGAAACAGTGCGGGTGCTGCAGTGAAACATGCAGTAGATTACTGTGCTAATCACAGCATTTAGTACTTTACTCT
>JBBPBX010012906.1:0-44293 GCA_038048925.1 Garcialebias charrua
TGGCAAAAACCTTCAGAAGCTTCAATATATTCAAAACAGTGCAGCAAGGATTTTATTGAGAGCTCGTAAATTTGAACATATTACACCCATTCTCCATAACCTCCATTGGCTTCCTGTCACCTACAGAATTCAGTACAAAACTGCTCTCATTACACACCAATGCTTACACGGAACTTCACCTGACTATCTAAAGGACATTCTTGCACCATATTCATCCACCCGGTCTCTACGATCACAGAACAGTAATCTACTTCACATTCCACAAACCAAATTAAGGACCATGGGAGACCGGGCATTCTGTGTGGCTGCCCCCCACCTATGGAACTCCCTCCCTGACTACCTGAGAGCTCCACAGTCACTGGTTGACTTTAAAACGGCTTAAAGACTTTTCTTTTTAAGCAAGCCTATTCTGCCTCCACATGATTTTATCTTTGATCTTAGTTGATATTATTATTGATTTTACTTGATTTTATCACTTGTTTGATTGATTTTTGCTTTTGAGAGAGAGAGAGAGAGAGAGAGAGAGAGAGAGAGAGAAAGAGAGAGTCTTTATTGTCATTTGCACCGCATGTGGTACATGTGATGAAAACGAGATTATGTACACGGGGTCCCAGTTACATCCAACAACAAATGCAAGAGAAAAACAGTAATAACATCTAGAATTAACTAAGAAAAACATCAACTAGTAATACACTAAGCCTAATATAGTGGGAATAAACAGCAGCACGAACATGAGTTTGTATGAGCAGATGGTCACAGATGAACACAGCAACAAGAAAACAGATCAGATCAGATTTTGTTGCACTTTGTAGCACTTTGAGATTTTTATTAATGAAAAGTGCGTTAAAAATTAAATTCATTATTATTATAACGTACATACAGTACATGTACTGGCATAACTTGTGGTGTGTTTGAGCAGCACATCTCATCCCAATTGCTCCCCGGCACGCTTTCTATAGCTGCCCACTGCCCCACCTGGTGGTGATTGGGTTAAATGCAGAGTCAAATTTCGTCTTGTATGGAAACATACACAGATGACAAAAATGTGAAATTATTATTATTATTATTACAGTACTGTATTACCAAGCACTTAGCCTATCCTAACACAGTACCCTACATAATTATCAAAAAACACATACATTTGGGAGCCATAATGAAGTGCAAAAAGAATTAATGGCCTACTTGGATGCCTCGGTCCATCCTCCGTGTTCTGTTTATGACGTAAAACCGCCGTCCACTTCCGTTTACGACATTAAACCGCCGTCCACCTCGGTCCATCCTCCGTATTCCGTTTACGACGTAAAACCGCTGTCCACCTCCGTTTACGATGTAAAACCGCCGTCCACCTCCGTTTATGATGTAAAACCGCCGTCCACCTCCGTTTACGACGTAAAACCGCTGTCCACCTCGGTCCATCCTCCGTATTCCGTTTTACAACGTAAAACCGCCGTCCACCTCCATTTACGATGTAAAACCGCCATCCACCTCGGTCCATCCTCCGTATTCCGTTTACGACGTAAAACCGCTGTCCACCTCGGTCCATCTTCTGTATTCCGTTTACGACGTAAAACCGGTGTCCACCTCGGTCCATCCTCCGTATTCCATTTACAACGTAAAACTGCCGTCCACCTCCGTTTACGATGTAAAACCGCCATCCACCTCGGTCCATCCTCCTTATTCCGTTTACGACGTAAAACCGCTGTCCACCTCGGTCCATCCTCCGTATTCCGTTTACGACGTAAAACCGTTGTCCACCTCGGTCCATCCTCCGTATTCCGTTTACGACGTAAAACCGTTGTCCACCTCGGTCCATCCTCCTTATTCCGTTTACGACGTAAAACCGCTGTCCACCTCGGTCCATCCTCCATATTCCGTTTACGACATAAAACCGCTGTCCACCTCGGTCCATCCTCCGTATTCCGTTTACATCGTAAAACCGCCGTCCACCTCCGTTTACGATGTAAAACCGCCGTCCACCTCGGTCCATCCTCCGTATTCCGTTTACGATGTAAAACCGCTGTCCACCTCCGTTTACGATGTAAAACCGCTGTCCACCTCGGTCCATCCTCCATATTCCGTTTACGACGTAAAACCGCCGTCCACCTCCGTTTACGACGTAAAACCGTTGTCCACCTCGTTCCATCCTCCGTATTCCGTTTACAACGTAAAACCGCTGTCCACCTCGGTCCATCCTCCGTATTCCGTTTACAACGTAAAACCGCCGTCCACCTCCGTTTACGACGTAAAACCGCCGTCCACCTCGGTCCATCCTACGTACAGGTAGTCCCCGACTTACGAGCGCTCTTACTTACGAGGTCCCGGACTTACGAGCATGCATCTCATTAAAAAAAAAAAAAAAAAAAAATTTTTTTTTTTTTTTTTATTTTTTTTTTTTTTTTATAAATGAATACATGTACAGTACTGGACAGTCACCAAGCACTTAGCCTATCCTAACACAGTTTTTAAAAATGAAGGAATGAGTTGAATTGTCTCCCTTTCACATAAAGGAAGCAAGCTCCCTTTATGGGAATGGAGCCTGCAGGGAGGAGGGACACAATTCAACTGACTCCTTAACTATGTTAGGATAGGCTAAGTGCTGGTGACTGTACAGTACTGTACATTTATCTATTTATAAATAAAAAAAAAAAATAAAAATACTGTATATACCCTGATGCATGCTCAATAATCCAGGTAGAAAAATCTAAAAAAGCTAAGTCTGGTCCTCTGGACATTCAAAAAACAAAAAAACAAAACAAAGCAAAAAATTGTAGAAACGTTTCGTCTTTCGTCCGAAAGACTTCCTCAGTCTGAGGTGCTGGGTTCAGCTCAGTCTTATAAATAGCACCCTCTCACAGTGTTACACAACCAGTTGGCTGATGACAGCCTGAAACCAGCTGCTCACATGATCAAGGAGGACCATCAGCCTAACAATGGATCGTTAGCACCCTGATGGTTGTTTGCTATTCACAGAGGGCTGAGTGATATACAGTACTGTATATTTTTAATAAATAGATAAATGTACCTGACCTGAGACTCCCACAGTCACTGATTGACTTTAAAAGCAGCATAAAGACTTTTCTTTTTAAGCAAGCCTATTCTGCTTCCACATGATTTTATCTTTGATCTTAGCTGATATCATGATTTTACTTGATTTTATCACTTGTTTTATTTATTTATTTTTTAAGCAAGCCTAATCTGCATCCACATGATTTTATCTTTGATCTTAGTCGATATTATTATTGATTTTATTTGATTTTATCACTTGTTTTATTTTGATCTTTGCTTTGTTACACTTTGTAGCACTTTGAGATTTTTATTAATGAAAAGTGCATTATAAATTGAATTCATTATTATTATTATTATTAAATGTACAGTCACCAAGCACTTAGCCTATCCTAACACAGTTTTTAAAGATGAAGGAGTCAGCAGGCTCCATTCCCATAAAGGGAGCTACTTTCACTTTATGTGAAAGGGAGACAATTCAACTCATTCCTTCATCTTTAAAAACTGTGTTAGGATAGGCCAAGTGCTTGTTGACTGTCCAGCACTGTACATGTATTCATTTATTATAAAAAAAAAAAAGTAAAAAAAAAAAAAAATTATTTATTTTATTTTTTTTTTTTTACTATGTGATCCTACTTACGAATTTTTGACATACGAGCGCCCCCTAGGGACGGAACTCGCTCGTAAGTCGGGGACTACCTGTATTCCTTTTACGATGTAAAAACGCCATCCACCTCCGTTTACGACGTAAAACTGTCGTCCACCATGGTCCATCCTCCGTTTTCCTTTTACGATGTAAAAACGCCGTCCACCTCCGTTTACGACGTCAAACCGCCGTCCACCTCGGTCCATCCTCTGTATTCCTTTCACGATGTAAAAACGCCGTCCACCTCCGTTTACGACGTCAAACCGCCGTCCACCTCGGTCCATCCTCTGTATTCCTTTCACGATGTAAAAACGCCGTCCACCTCCGTTTACGACGTAAAACCGCCGTCCACCCCGGTCCAGAACATTTACAGTAAGGCCTCCGCCAATGTACTTTTCCACTGCTGCGCCGCTGGTTCTGCCGTCCACCTCGGTCCAGAGCGTTTACAGTATGTAACGTATTCCTCAGCCGCTGCACCGCGTACAGTACAATACTGTATTCTTCCGCAGCAGCGGCCGCTGCGTTACGACGTTTATAACGTAAACCTGCGTAACTCGAAATAAGGCTGTTCATAGTGAATGGGAGAGGAGTCGTAACCACGAAAGGTCGTAACTCGAGACCGTCGTAACCCAAGGACTACCTGTTTTGATATTGCATGCAAATGCAGCGCAATATTGATATTCTTTTTGGGACATTGTATTTATTGTGCAGCCCTTACATTGAGTAACAGTAGTTGAAAACCATTTAGTGAATTGAGCTGTGACACGGTGCTTGAAGTTTCCACACCTCTTCAATTTTGCCAAATTAAGTGTATTCTTAACTGTATGCTTTTGAGAGTAGGTTGCTAGTTTTTATAATCGGGATAAAGATTTACTCCTATGGATAACAAAGAAATCATACAATAAATTGGTAAAGGTTCAAATTAAAGGTACTCATTGCAATGTCATGAAATAAGAGAATATCTGCACTTTTTTTTTCCTCATATTAACAGTTAATTAGTCCTTAGATTAAAGCAAAATTGTGAACATCTGCCAAGTACAATGTGTTGGTTTTCCTACCGACACAGCCCAAGTGAATAACAGTAGGTCAACAATAACAGTCCAGTCAGGGGTCCTGCATTTCAGAATTTCATATCAATGTACAGTATTTGGAAATCTACTGGAATAAACTTGTTTAAACTATTGATAAAAGTTAAAGAAAACATTTGTGGGTTTTATCTTATACCGGTAGTTTGCAGTGACTACCATCAAGTAAGTGAAGGCTCCTTCACTTCATCCTTAAAATTGTTGCTTATTGCTCAAAATACCGTATTTTCCGGTGTATAGGTCGCACCTTTTTATGGTTTTTTCAAGGCCTGCGACCTATACTCAGTGCGACCTATATATGGCTTGTTATCACTTTCGGTGAAACAAATTTTTAAATCCAGCTCATTTCACAATTACGTTCATTTATTAAGGAAAAGTTCAGCTCAGACATATATTTGCTATAATTTTTATCAAACAAATAATTGTTTTTAAGTGTTAATCTTCTTAAAAGCCTTGCTGTGCGCTCCTGTGGCAGACATTTGCAGCAGAGCTAAACGTAGGTGCGACCTATACACCAGTGCGACCTATCTAGGGATTTTTCCAATCTATTGGTGATAATTGGACACTGCGACCTATACACAGGTGCGACCTATACACCAGAAAATACTGTAATTTATTCCCTGTTGCCCTCCAATAGTTTGTCACAACGTGTGCAAGTGATTTGTTTTTTCAACTACCGGTAGACTTAAATAGAAAAAACAGTTTAACACCCTAAAAGATTTAGGCATTCTTCTACCTCTTTAAAATAGTTAAACTCTTTACCTTTTGCTGTTGACAGAAATCATGCAGCTCACACCCCAATTCTTCATAACTAAAAAAACACTTGTTGCACATGACCTGATTCTTGCTCAATAATCCAGGTAGATAAATCAAACATGGTTGAGTCATGTCCTCTGGACGGATTCTTCTTTGTTGAAATGTTTCGTCTTTTATCCAAACTGGTTAATCCACTATGAGAAGGTGCTGCTTACAGTATAAGACTGGATTTGATCATTTTGTTTATTATATATTCAAGTTTAGATCGTCATTTATATTTATGACAAAGATTATCATTGGTGTATTACTCCTGGGGAATAGTTATTCATTTAATATTATACATTCATTGTTTTTTGTACTTTTCAGGTATTTTGTGCCTCTTCCTCATTAGTTGGTCCAGACAGAAAGGTTTCTACATGACCCACATCTATCAAGACATCTGCATTTGTCACTTTGCGCGCATGCTGCCCTGGCAGTAAATTGATCTGTGTACCTGGAGCTGTGAGTTGCATTCTGGATTTGTCTTTTGTGCCAAAATAATGAAGTGTCTCGGACAAGGAGAGCCCAGCCCGGAGGAGCTTTGTCATCATGCAGCTTTTGTTTCCCTCTGGTGGGGTTGAGGAGTGGGCCCAGTCTGAGAAGGAAAGGAGGTAAACTTGTAAACTGATGAAGACAAATCCACTGTGCTGCGGTCACTTCATCTAGACTGACACGCTCATATACGTCCACCGTTAAAGCTGATAATTATTACTAAAAATAAAAGGATAATACAGTGTGCACAATATGGATTTCTATAACAGTTCTGTGAAATCTATCTGTTCATACTGACATTTCTATTTATGTGAGGAGAAGAGCACAGATAAGTTAAGTACCCACAAGTGTGCACTACAGAAACCATGTTGGTCCTGGCTTTGGCTCCTCAGCTCATCAAACTTCATGACATCAGACGCTCTTAAAGGCCAGCACCAGGAACATCCTCAACAGGAAACACAGTCACATGCAATGGAAGAAGATATTGATGTCCCGTCACACACACAGGTACCTTTGTATTTTATTTTTTAACTTTCCTTTAATCTCATTCCGGTGTTTGGGCTTTCAGCAACTTAACACCATTAAGAACACTTGCCATGTTTGCCAACACAACAGAGGAAAGTTAAGCATGCTCATTTTTGTCATATTGTCAGAGTCAGAGGGTCAGATAATCTTTATTGTCATTCTCACCCTATGTGGTACATGTGATGAAACGAGATTACCGTATTCGTCGGTATATAGTACGCAGTTTTTTTGCTCATTTGAATGCCCTGCGTATTAAACACCGAAGCGTATTATTTATGGATTTTTTCCCATATTTTTAGACCCATTTTTCGCTCTGAAATTGCTGTTTTTCGTTTTGGCCAAAAAATGGTGCAGTACCACTTTTGTCCGCTAGGGAGACACTTCCAGACCGTTTCTAGCTCATGTGTCCGAAAAAGCCTCCTCTGGTTGGACTGACTCTGTCGCTGCCCGCCTCCTGCTCTGGATGTAGCTGCATAGCTGTGAGGTTCGCTGTTTTTGTTAGCAAGATAACTCATAAACCACACCGCGGATTTTTAAATCCAGCTGATTTGAACATTTCCTTAGTTTGGTTAAGCTCAGGAGCCCGTCTGCTATAAAGTCAGCTAAGAAATATATTTTTTCTCGCAAAGAAACAATTGTTTTTACTGTGTTTCCTTGTGAAGTTCTTCGTACTCGCTCGCTTCTGCCGCCGCCATTTTAAGCAGGGCAAATGAGGCGCTGACGCGTCGCGTAGCGGTGACGCATAATAGATGCGTATTAAACACTGAAGCGTATTATTTATGTTTTTTTCTGGTTTATTGGCAATAATTGGACAAAGCGTATTAAACACAGGAGCGTATAATACAACGGCAAATACGGTATGTACACAGGGTCCAAGTTACATCCAACAATGAAATGTAAAAGAAGAACAGTAATAATAACATCTAAGATATGAACTAAGAAAAACATAAACTAAAAATACACTAAGCACTAATAGCATAGAAACCATTACTCGAAACAGCAGCACGAACATGAGTCTGTATGAGCAGATGGGCACGAATGAACACAGCAACATGAAACAGATCAGCAGCAACATGAAACAGATCAGCAGCAACATGAAACAGATCAGCAGCAACATGAAACAGATCAGCAGCAACATGAAACAGATCAGCAGCAACATGAAACAGATCAGCAGCAACATGAAACAGATCAGCAGCAACATGAAACAGATCAGCAGCAACATGAAACAGATCAGCAGCAACATGAAACAGATCAGCAGCAACATGAAACAGATCAGCAGCAACATGAAACAGATCAGCAGCAACATGAAACAGATCAGCAGCAACATGAAACAGATCAGCAGCAACATGAAACAGATCAGCAGCAACATGAAACAGATCAGCAGCAACATGAAACAGATCAGCAGCAACATGAAACAGATCAGCAGCAACATGAAACAGATCAGCAGCAACATGAAACAGATCAGCAGCAACATGAAACAGATCAGCAGCAACATGAAACAGATCAGCAGCAACATGAAACAGATCAGCAGCAACATGAAACAGATCAGCAGCAACATGAAACAGATCAGCAGCAACATGAAACAGATCAGCAGCAACATGAAACAGATCAGCAGCAACATGAAACAGATCAGCAGCAACATGAAACAGATCAGCAGCAACATGAAACAGATCAGCAGCAACATGAAACAGATCAGCAGCAACATGAAACAGATCAGCAGCAACATGAAACAGATCAGCAGCAACATGAAACAGATCAGCAGCAACATGAAACAGATCAGCAGCAACATGAAACAGATCAGCAGCAACATGAAACAGATCAGCAGCAACATGAAACAGATCAGCAGCAACATGAAACAGATCAGCAGCAACATGAAACAGATCAGCAGCAACATGAAACAGATCAGCAGCAACATGAAACAGATCAGCAGCAACATGATGTGATATTTCACAGTGATTATTCTGGTTAGATATTCATGAGTCTAACAGCCTCAGGGTAGAAGCTGTTCCTCAGTCTAGTGGTTCTACACTTAATGCTCCTCAACCTCCTTCCTGAGGGGAGTGGGGCAAAAAGTGTGTGTGCTGGGTGAGTGAGGTCTTTCATGATGCAGGTGGCCCTCTTCCTGCATCTGGAGGTGTAGATGTCTGTGATGGTAGGGAGACTGACTCCAACAGACTTCTGTGTGTGCAGCCTTCACCACTCTCTGTAAAGCTTTTCTTTCTGCAGCTGTTGCTTCCAGAGGTAATCGCCCTCTCTTTCCTTCACAGTGAAACAATTAAGAACTCGTTTGTTTTAAGCGGTTTGTCACATGTATTTAATTCAAGGCCAGGAGGGTCAGCTCTTGTCCTTTCACCTTAGCTCTAATCTCTGACCTGGCTTCTTCAGCATGTTGCTGCTGTGGCAGCTGATAGGGCATTTCCCTTATCCCTAACCTGCTTCTGTAGCCATAACATTACCGGTACCTCCAGCTCCTTGGCCTTGCGTACAGCTGCATTAGTAGACAATGGGATAACCGTGTGCTCCATCCTCTTTGAATGCATTATCATTTTTTTAGGAAAGTTCTCCTAAAAGCACACAAAAAATCTGATTTACCTTTGAATTTCTGCTTTTGTTATTTAAAAAATGGATAATAGAAATGATAGTAAATGTGTAATTTCTACATTTTTAAAATTTCAGTTAGCCTGTTTGACGTATTGTTTTTCCAGAAACACTGTACTATGAATAAAACAAATAAAATTAGACCTGCAGTTACGACTTACCTTTCCTAAATGAGTTAAAGCTTTACTGTTTGTAAATTGTTTTAAAGCTACTGCTCTGTGTTTTTGTCTTCCTGTCAGGGTCTGAATGGTTTGTCGCTTGAGCATAAACCTTTAGAAGAGATCACCAATGGACACTCAACCCATAAGCCTGTGAGCTAAGAATTACTTCTAGTTGATCCATTGTAATTATTGGTTGCTAGGAAGACTTTTTTTAAGGTAGACGTTGCCTGTTTGAACATTTTTTGCAGGTCATGAATGGAGTAATTTTAGGTCAAAATGGCAAAGACCACACCATCGGCGGTGCTCCTCTCAGATCCCTGCCGGTAATTACATTTTTATTTAGTAACTTCCTTTAAACAACTGGGCTCACCTTCCATTTCATGTAATCTGTGTTGAACGTTCAGATCTCAGCGCTGAAGCAGAACGGTCTTCTGCAGACTCTGGCAGCAGGTGCAGACGAGCTCCAGCCTGCAGGTAACGCACAACCTCTCCTTTGTTTCATCCTCTTTCCGTATGAATTCATGCATTTCCTAGAAACCAAGTGGGTGCTGAAAGAAGTTCACGCAGAAGTGATAATAACTTTGTCTCGAGGAAGCCCAGACAGTCTGAAGGGCTCAGCTCTAACAAAGAATGTGTAAAATAGGCTACTTTTTGTTAGGTTTACAGGACAATGTGACAGAATGGTGAAACTAGGGAGGTACTTTTTAATTTGACCTGATGTGTGATTTTCTCCACAGAGGAAAAAGACGATGCAGAGCTAGAAAAGGCCAGACAGGAGTGGGAGGCTCTGGAGAACATTCAACCAGGTGCATTGTTTTACCTGTTTGCATGCAGATGAGGATTCTTTGTAGAAAAACATTTAGTTTTTCTGGCATTTCATGTAGAAAATTGTTCAATACCCCCTGAGGAAAATTTCTGTCACCAGTAATAAATTGATAAACTGATCTTCTAAACGTATCAAGTGAAAAATAATGTTTTTTAAACAAGTTAATCAAGAACGATGCACTGATTTTCACAAAAATATTACCGGTATTTGAGATAACAAGCTTTGGCACATGAATTGGCTTTTGAAGCTTAAACTCACTTTAAAACCATCACTTGGCCAAGTGATAGTTTTATAAATGTTCTGACTCATTAAATCTTGTGTTAAAAACAGGCTTTGCAGCTGCTTTTACCTTTTAAAATAAAATAAAGGTTGAAAAAAATCCTGAAAATTTGTAGAATACGTGTTTTCAGTTCGTAATGCTGAAAACAAAGGTTTAACTAGTGATGGATGCAAAATAGGGCTGGGCGATATCTCCACTTTAAAAATATCGAGATAATTTCATATGCAATATAAAATGAGACTATATCGATATAAAACAATATAGTCTCATACTCTACGTACAGTATTTTCTGGTGTATAGGTCGCATTGTCCAATTATCACCAATAGATTGGAAAAATCCCTAGATAGGTCGCACTGGTGTATAGGTCGCACCTACGTTTAGCTCTGCTGCAAATGTCTGCCACAGGAGCGCACAGCAAGGCTTTTAAGAAGATTAACACTTAAAAACAATTATTTGTTTGATAAAAATTATAGCAAATATGTGTCTGAGCTGAACTTTTCCTTAATAAATGAACGTAATTGTGAAATGAGCTGGATTTAAAAATTTGTTTTGCCGAAAGTGATAACAAGCCATATATAGGTCGCACCGGTGTATAGGTCGCAGGCCTTGAAAAAACCATAAAAAGGTGCAACCTAGGGCTGGACGATATGGCCAAAATTTTTATCACGATATAGTTCTTAATTTCGGTCGATAACGATATAATTCGATATCGATATAAACAATATAAAACCTAAAAAAAACCTATAAACTATACAAATAAATTAATGTTCTCCTTGTATTTGTATTTAGCCTCCAAAAAGATGGAAATCACCATCAAATAAACATAAACTTCTCAACCCAATAATTCTCAGTCTGGTCATCTGGGGCCTCATGTACAAAGACTTGCGTGGATTTCTTACTGAAAAGTGACGTACGGTCAAATCCAGAAAAGTGTCTACGCACAAAAAAGTCCAGATTTATCAAACTGTACGTACACCGGAATCCACGCACATTCCTTTTGTACATCACAACCACCGTGGAATTGAGCGCACATGAGAGAGTGGCCGACTCCGCCTTTGACACGCCTCCGTATAAATATGCAAAGTCATTCAAATATGCCATGCACGACAGGAATGTCGTCTCTGCTCCATTGCAAATCATGTTGAAACGTGGAAAAAAGAGGAACTTCACGGACTGTGAACAGGAGACACTACTGAGTGAGGTGGAGGCACGGAAAAAGGTTTTATATGGCACGCTCAGCGCAAAACAAACCGTCCACTTTTAAATAAGAAGTTGACCAAGCTATACTCACATGCCTACTTATGGCGCAGTGGTTAGCGTGCTTGCCTTTCGTCCCAAAGGTCATGAGATCGACTCCCGCATGGTACAATGTTTTCTTTTTTTTTTTTTCATTCCAGATTTAAATACACATGAAAACTATTTACAAAACAAGAAATCGTCTGCTTCCTTTCATTTCATGTATTGTTTTATTTCTTGTTGTGTTATTTAAATAGTTTTCCTATGTTCTTTAAATCTGAAAAAAAAAAAAAAGGGTTGTTTCATGCGGGAGTCGATCTCATGACCTTTGGGACGAAAGGCGAGCACGTTACCCACTAACCTAAACGTAGGCATGTTTGTATAACCCGGTTAACTTCTTATTTAAAGAAATCACATCTCATTGTTGTCAATATTGTTGCCACTATTTGGCGCATGCTTTTATATCCACTCGTCTAATTGCGTCCATGTGGATGTAATAATCGTTAATCATGTGTGTTTGGTGGGATTTATGATTGTTTTCACATCATGGACACAGTTTCTCAGAATCACCTGTAAGTGTCGCCAAAGGAACAATGACCACAGAAATGTGCGTACGCCAGCAGGGGAGCTTGCTTGGAAATGTACTTGGATGCGCAGATATTCACGTTCATTTCAGTTTTGATACATACGGGGTTTTGCGTGGAAAGTGACGTGCGCACGGTTTTTGTGCGCACGCACGGTTGATACATGAGGCCCCTGGACACTTTCTTTTTTATAGAAACGTTTCACCCTCCATCCTCCATCCAATTTCTATAAAAAGAAACTGTCCAGATGACCTGACTGAGAATTATTGGATTTGGTACGTGGATTATTGAGCATGAACTTTCTTGCCATAAAATTCTCAACTGTGTCAATATTAATAGTTTTAACTTTAAACATCTTTAAAATTTACAGCATTGAAATTCATAGTTAATTAAATAAAACTTTTGGGTGTTGTTATTTATAAGAAGCTGACATAGAAATCTCATGGAAATTACTTAAGAATAAAAATAACAAAATCAATTGCATTACTGTATAAAGTAAAATAGTTTTTGAATGACAAAGTTTTGAATATATTGAATAATGTAATGATTGTTCCATATTTAATCTGTTGTATTGAAGTTTGGGGAAAAGCATGTAAAACTATTACAAACCCTGTTTTTTTTTTGTTTTGTTTTTAAAGAGCTACAAGAATTATTAGTAGGAAGTGCTATGGTCACCCAACAAATATTTCATCAGTTTAAATTATTAAAATTTTATGATTTGGTTGAACATAGTATTTTACAAGTCATGTATAAAACTGAAAAAAAAATTACCCCCCAAATATTCAATTAAAATTTGTTTAAAGTTATTAAACCCTGAAGGGAATGTAAATGTTTGTAAAACCTCCATTTAGGACTAGTTTGAAGGAGCTGAGTTGTAAATCAGGAAACAGGATTGTGTTGACTTGATATCACCATAAACATTTCTAAAACTATTTATATGTTTTAAAATATGATTAAATCAAAGTTGTTGGGAAGGTGTGGTGCAGGTGAAGTGAAGGTTGTTTGTTTGTAGTTATTTTGTATTTTTTAAACAAGGGGCAGATATTAAAACACTATTTTCGTCTTTCTGCACATTTTCATTCAGTGTTTTTTTTTCTTCTGATGAATTTGTTTTATTTTGAATAAAAAAACATGCAGCGCTGGGGCTGTTTGTTTACGTCGTAGTTTCAGGGAAACGTTGGCTCAAACTTTATTGTTCTTCATCTTCTGACTCTCATCATATTCTATCGAGTGGAAACTCTTCAGATTAAACAAGTTAGATGTTCCCACCGCTAGTTAGAACGACTTTGTCACGTTTTGCAAAATAAAGAAACCGAGTAAGACTCGCTGCAGATGAGACCTGCAGTTTAACAAAACCGAACTACGTCCACACCGACGAATTAGTCTTTCCTCTCATCAGTGATGTCGTCTCTTTCTCTTCGCTTGTGAAACTTTGTTCAGTCACATTCTGACGGTCATGAGCACTCGTTTGACTCGTTTTGAAGCGAAAACTTAACGCGCTTTGGAGACTAGCTTAGCTTTTAGCCTGCTACCGCTAACGCCTGCTGCTGGAGTGAGCGCTGCGTAACAACGACGTCACCACGCACGTTTTGTGTCACAGCTTTTTCTGTCCGGGCGGGTTGTTGAAGCAGCCGCTCCAACCCGAACAGAAACAGAAAAACGTCAGTGAAACGTTGTAAAATCCTATCGAAATATCGAAAATATGCTTAAACTTCATATCATCGTTATTGAATAAAAGTATATCGCGATATTTATCGTTATTGAATTATCGTCCAGCACTAGTGCAACCTATACATTGGAAAATACGGTAGTCATAATTATACTTGAAAATCTGCCAGTTTTCTCCCAGTCTGCACCTTCACCCTGCCCCTCATCTCCCTCACTGAATACAAACTCAGCCCTTCACCCATCACCCCGCCTCCTGCTGTGTAAAATGTGTGCTGTTGCAGCTCCCACTCCAAACAAGGTAGATGCCTATGCAGATATCAATCGATAGGTGTGAAAATGACTGGGTAGCTACTACAAAGGAGCGGTTTGGTGTTCTCCAGGAAATGAACTGGTTTAGAGCGGCAAGGTATGAAGTTGTCTTCTCGTTAAAAAACATGGAGACAAATATCCGGTTTAAGGTGATTTATTTGCTGTGTTTCTTCTGGTATTTACACACAGCAGTAACCAGTAAAGCGCAAACAGAAACTCAAACAGCAAGGCTCCATCGGTGTTGAGAGAGAAAAATCTCCAACGCATGGCACGCAGCACGGCACTTTACACAGAGCGGTGCGTTCACTAGCGTCGGAACAGCCACGGTGCATTCAAGAGCATAGGAACCATGAAGTTCAGAAAGAAACAAGCCATAAACAAACAGAAGCAAGCTCAGTAAACTAGTCGACTACACAACAATGTGGGCTTTCTGACAGCTTTGTTAATAAAGGATGAATGAATATACTTCATTAGAATCCGACTTTTTAAAGAGCAAGTCACTCTTTCGTTATGTTTGCTCTGTATGTTTTCTGTTTAAATTTCAAGTGCACAGCTGTGTTTTTGGTTTTGTTATGCAGGAAAAAAACTTTTTGATGCATTTATTTTGTACAGTATACACGCTGTTTGTTAATAAAGGTGTCTGTGTGACAAGTGGGACTAAGCTTTGACTCAGAAATATATTTTGTTATTATGTATGGAAAGAAATAAAATATTGATACAGTATATATATCACCATTCATCTTAAAATATTGAGATATTAATTTTGGTCCATATCTCCCAGCCCTAATGCAAAACTAATTTTAGATTTCAACAACAGAATACTGTATTCTTTTTCTGAAGTCTGCAAATAATCAAATAAAAAGTTGGAAGTTCTGTTGATTGACCAAGATAATATAAATACTGTATTTCCTGTCAAAGATGTGCTTGAAATGAAAACGATGACCAATTTAATCACCCAAACGCTTCTGTTGAGTTTGAGGTTGGATCAGTAGAGCTTTTCGGGGCGGCCGTGGCGTAGTGGTAATGGCAGTCGTCCCCCGATCGGAAGGTTGGAGGTTCGAATCCCGGTTCCCCACACCATGTGTTGTTGTGTCCCTGGGCAAGACACTTAACCCCGAGTTGCTCCTGGTAGGACTGGAAGGCGCCTTGCATGGCAGTCGCCGCTACCGGTGTATAAATGTGTGTATGAATGGGTGGATGGCTGGTATTGTAAAGCGCTTTGGGGCTCCTCACAGGGGGCTGGAAAGCGCTATATAAATAAGCTCCATTTACAATTTCATCAGTTGTTGGTGAGACATTTTCAAAGTAAAAATTAGAATTGAATAAATACCATCAGGATTTGAAAGGATAATGACATGCAGACAAATCACATCTTGCTTTTTACAGCAGCATAAACTGAAGGTCTTACCATATTTACTCCATTACATTAAAAGGCTTTGTTAAATTTAGACCAAATTATTTATATTTTTTTTTAAAGCTGAAAATGTAAAGATAAAAATAGAGGAAGCTAAAACGTTGTTAGTTTGATTTCACCAAATTAATCTTTTACTGATTTAGGTTCATTCAGTCGCTGCACTGACACCAAATTGTTTTCAAACTGTTGAATGTTGCTGTAAGTTGATGCTCTGAAATAATAACTTGTTAATGCTCAAACAGCTCTGGCTGAGGACTCAAACCCAACACCTCTCATCTCCTTCAATGAAGCCCTGCAGTACTTCCAGACCACAGATTTCGGGGACTTATTGGTAAGAAAAATGGAAATACAGGTGCTGTAAAATTACAAAGTAGAATACAGTATCATGAAAAAAGTGTATTTATTTCAGTAATTCTATTCAGAAAGTGAAACTTGTATATTATATTCATTCATTACACACAGACTGATATATTTCAAATGTTTATTTCCTTTAATGTTGAGATTATAACTGACAATTAATGAAAACCCCAAATTTAGTATCTCAGAAAATTAGAATATTGTGAAAAGGTTCAATATTGAAGACACCTGGTGCCACACTCTAATCAGCTAATTAACTCAAAACACCTGCAAAGGCCTTTAAATGGTCTCAGTCTACAAACCGGATTCCAAAAAGTTGGAACACTAAACTAATTGTGAATAAAAACTGAATGCAATGATGTGGAGCTGGCAAATGTCAATATTTTATTCGTAATAGAACATATATGACAGATCAAATGTTTAATCTGAGTAAATGTAACATTTTAAAGGAAAAATATGTTGATTCAAAATTTCACAGTGTCAACAAATCCCAAAAAAGTTGGGACAAGTAGCAATAAGTGGCTGGAAAAAGGAAATTGAGCATATAATGAACAGCTGGAAGACCAATTAACACTAATTAGGTCAATTGACAACATGATTGGGTATAAAAAGAGCTTCTCAGAGTGTCAGTGTCTCTCAGAAGCCAAGATGGTAAGAGGATCACCAATTCCACCATTGTTGCACAGAAAGATAGTGCAGCAATACCAGAATGGTGTTACCCAGCGTAAAATAGCAAAGACTTTTAAGTTATCATCATCAACCGTGCATAACATCATCAAAAGATTCAGAGAATCTGGAACAATCGCTGTGCGTAAGGGTCAAGGCCGTAAAACTCTACTGGATGCTCGTGATCTCCGGGCCCTTAAACGTCACTGCACCTCAAACAGGAATGCCACTGTCAAGGAAATAACAGAATGGGCTCAGGAATACTTCCAGAAAGCATTGTCAGTGAACACAATCCACCGTGCCATCCGCCGTTGCCAGCTGAAACTCTACAGTGCAAAGAGGAAGCCATTTCTAAGCAAGCTCCACAAGCTCAGACGTTTGCACTGGGCCAGGGGTCATTTAAAATGGAGTGTGGCAAAATGGAAGACTGTTCTGTGGTCAGATGAGTCACGATTTGAAGTTCTTTATGGAACACTGGGACGCCATGTCATCCGGACCAGAGAGGACAAGGATAGCCCAAGTTGTTATCAACGCTCCGTTCAGAAGCCTGCATCACTGATGGTATGGGGTTGCATGAGCGCTTGTGGCATGGGCAGCTTGCATGTCTGGAAAGGCACCATTAATGCAGAGAACTATGTTCAGGTTCTAGAACAACATATGCTCCATCTAGACGTCATCTCTTTCAGGGAAGACCCTGCATTTTTCAACAAGATAATGCCAGACCACATTCTGCAGCAATCACAACATCATGGCTACGTAGGAGAAGGATCCGGTACTGAAATGTCCAGCCTGCAGTCCAGATCTTTCACCTATAGAGAACATTTGGTGCATCATAAAGAGGAAGGTGCGACAAAGAAGGCCCAAGACGATTGAACAGTTAGAGGCCTGTATTAGACATGAATGGGAGAGCATTCCTATTTCTAAACTTGAGAAACTGGTCTCCTCTGTCCCCAGACGTCTGTTGAGTGTTGTAAGAAGAAGGGGGGATGCCACACAGTGGTAAAAATGGACTTGTCCCAACTTTTTTGGGATTTGTTGACGCCATGAAATTTTGAAACAACATATTTTTCCCTTAAAATGATACATTCTCTCAGTTTAAACTTTTGATCTGTGATTTGTGTTCTATTCTGAATAAAATATTAGATGTTGGCACCTCCACATCATTGCATTCAGTTTTTATTCACAATTTGTTTAGTGTCCCAACTTTTTTGGAATCTGGTTTGTAGTTCTGTAGGCTACACAATCATGGGAAAGACTGCTGACTTGACAGCCGTCCAGAAGACGACCACTGACACCTTGCACAAGGAGGGCAAGACACAAAAGGTCATTGCTAAAGATGCTGGCTGTTCACAGAGCTCTGTGTTCAAGCACATTAATAGAGAGGTGAAGGGAAGGAAATGATGTAGAAAAAAGTGTACAAGCAATAGAGATAACCACACCCTGGAGAGGATGGTGAAACAAAACCCATTCAAAAATGTGGAGGAGATTCACAAAGAGTGGACTGCAGCTGGAGTCTGTGCTTCAAGAACCACCACGCACAGATGTATGCAAGACATGGGTTTCAGCTGTCGCATTTCTTGTGTCGAGCCACTCTTGAACAAGAGACGGTGTCAGAAGCGTTTCACCTGGGACTGCCACTGAGTGGTCCAAAGTTATGTTCTCTTGTGAAAATACATTTTGCATTTCATTTGTAAATCAAGGTCCAAGAGTCCGGAGGAAGAGAGAAGAGTCATAGAATCCACTTGCTTGAGGTCCAGTGTCAAGTTTCCACAGTCAGTGATGGTTTGGGGTGCCATGCCATCTGCTGGTGTTGGTCCACTGTGTTTTCTAAGGTCAAAGGTCAATGCAGCTGTCTGCCAGGAGGTTTTAGATCACTTCATGCTTCCTGCTGCTGACCAACTTTATGGAGATGCAGATTTATTTTCCAACAGGACTTGGCACCTGCACACAGTGCCAGAGCTACCAGTACCTGGTTTAAGGACCATGGTATCCCTGTTCTTAACTGGCCTGACCTTAACTCCATAGAAAATCTATGAGGTATTGTGAAGAGGAAGATGTGATACACCAGAGCTGAAGGCCACTATCAGAGCAACCTGAGCTCTCATAACACCTGAGCAGTGCCACAGACTGATCGACTCCATGCCACACTGCAGTAATCCAGACAAAAGGAGCCCCAACTAAGTATTGATGCTGTACATGCTCATATTTTTCATGTTCATACTTTTCATGTTCATACTTTTTAGTTGGCCAACATTTCTAAAAATCCTTTTTTTTATTGGTCTTAAGTAATATTCTAATTTTCTGAGAGACTGAATTTGGGGTTTTCATTAGTTGTCAGTTATAATCATCAACATTAAAATAAATAAACATTTGAAATAAATCAGTCTGTGTGTAATGAATGAATGAATATAATATACAAGTTTCACTTTTTGAGTGCAATTACTGAAATAAATCAACTTTTTCATGATATTCTAATTTTATGACCAGCAGCACCTGTATATGTTTAATCATAATCCCAGTCTGATGCAGATTATGGTCACTTTTTTAATGACATTTAAACAAGACGGCTCCAAAAAAGCTTCTAGTGTCTGTGATGACTTCCAGCAGCTGGAACGCTGTACTGTTAAATGTAAACACAAAGATCAGATTTGTTACTTCTGGATTTAGTGACAGTGACTCTGACTGGTTTTGTCTCGACAAATCCCACATCTGCAGAAGAACATCCAGCCTACCATTCGCAGAACTGGTCTGGCTGCCATCACGCACTTCCTGTTTGGACCTCCTCGACTGCACAAAGAGCTCCTGGAGGAGAGGGATCTTGTTTTTGCTATTGCACAATGTGAGTGTGTGTAGTCATGCCACCAGGTAGAGAAAAAAACCATGATTTTATTAAACCACTGAGTTTATTTCCAAATGTTTGTGTGTGGTGGTGTTTTTAGGCCCAGTGGATAACAGCCAAACAGTCCACATGCGTGTCCTGCAGACCATTTATAAAAGGCTGATAGGAAGCAGACTGGATTGTCCTCGATATGGTGCACACTGGGAAAATATTGGCTTTCAGGGTAAGGCACATTAAAGATACTTTGATTTAAATGTAAATGTCATTTCTATATAAAATTCCTGTTTTGCATGTGTTAAAGGATTACATTATTTAGTTACTGTTTATCATTTATGTAAATAAACATATAAATTACTCCACATGTGTTGGTTTGAGGTTATGATTTGCATCGTTTAACAGAAATCACTGAACATATACCGTAAACAATGCCTGGTGGTTTGCTTTGTGCTCTGCAGGTACTGACCCAGCCACTGACCTACGTGGCACTGGTTTCCTTGGACTCATGCACGCTCTGTACTTTGTGATGGACCCAGAGATTCTACCACTGGCTAGAGATATCTACAAGTTATCACAACACCCTACACAGGTATCAAGTCATAACATACACCAAAATTAACCCTTTAACTCGTGCCAGAGTCAAAAAGTCACATGTAAGTATTTTATTTTTGTAATCACAACAGATGAAATTGATTTTATTATTTTATCAAAGCAAAATCCTGCTTTTCATTCACATGGTGTTAAAAAGAAGGAAGAAAAATGCCCTTATGGGATCAGTAGTCTGCTATGAGAGGACTGTATGTCAGGAATACTATTCCTTTTAGACTTGCAGTACTGTGCAGAAGTATGTGTTTCATGTGGATATTTTACTTCCAGGGTGCCAGATTTTATTATAATCTTGAAGAATGAGGAGATTTCAATATTTTATGCTGTGTGCACATACAAAAAAACAGAAAATTTGACACGTGGATTCATGACACTGCACAAAAAGACTGAACTTTAAAAATAAAATAATTACTGAGATTTACTGTATCCGTACACTGTACAGAACCATGCTGCTAAAATCTCATGTCTGTCAAACAGCCATGCTTAGTCTGTAAAAAGGGTCAGCTAAATAAAGTTCAACAAATTATTATTTTCTCCAACAAAGTAACAAAGTGTCTAAAATATAAAATTCTAAATTGAATGGAATTGTTCAACGTTGGTTCTTTTCTCAAGGGTCCGTCTCTTACTGGGCTGTGACAGTCAGACCAGTTCGCAATTCAAAATTGTGAGAAAACAAGCTAATTTAAAGTGGCTATCTCTGATTTCTCAGTGATTGCAGCCAGCCAGCGGGACTATTTTTGCATGCAACACTTGCAAAACTGCATTATACTATAGTTAATAAGTATGTTATTTTGTTGCTCACCTCCCACACTGTACCCACCCAGGTGCTTTGTACTCCTTGGCAGCTGCCGCCACATTTACAATTTAAGTTACAGGAGTAAATTTCTGAAATAAAGAGGGACAGCTTTAGATAAATTCTTTAAAAATAATTGTTAACTACTGTATTGATATTTTTATAGCTGAAATAAGAAGAATCTTCGATGCAGGTGTTCAAATACGTTTTTAATGCTCTAAAATTACAAAATTAAATTGACAAGTGTTTGAGATGGGTTTGAGATGCCTGCAACAACTTAGCAACTATTTTGAGACTACATTTGTTGCAACACTGCTTTGAATGTGCTCAAAATCAAAGCAACATTGGTGAGGGAAACCCCTGCAAACGTTTCGAGAGGTGTTGGAGATTCCCTCGCAAACTAGTTGCCAACAGTCAGTGTGATATTACTATAAATAAGTTTGTGTCTTTTTCACATTTAAATGATTTATTAGTGAGAAATAAAGAGTTTAATGGATAACAAACCCATCCTCGCTGTTAATGTTACAGTAGAAAGACTTTTATAAATTGATTGCAAAAGCAGTTGAAGTCTAAATCGTTCAGAAAGGCTGGGTCTTCTCTAAAGGTTACCAGAAAGTCTGGCTAATGTGAGAACATGGAGAAAATGAAAAGTGGCTGAAGGTTCACGCACAGGTCTGTCTGTAAGTTTTGTTGTGTTTTCTCTGGTTCAGAACTTCCCATTCAGTGTGATGTCGATCAACATGACCCGCATTGCTCTGCAAGTGCTGAGAGAGGAGGCCCTGTCCAAGTGAGTCGCTCCTGCTCACTTTGACTGCATCTCATGTGCTGTCTTTTCTCATTACGAGTGCACACAAACACCTCTCTCTGCCCATTTTCATCCCAGAGAGTGCAATCGTCGTCAACAAGTGGTTGGTGTCCTGAACGAGTTTTATGTTGCCACATACCTGCATCTGTTCCAGCTGTGGAAGACCCAACAAAAGACCATTGCTGACTCTGGCTTTGTTCTAAAAGGTAAAAAAATAAATAAATAAAAACGTCTTTTTCTTCTTTTACCAAGAACAACAATCTGGAATTCCAATTTATAAAATAAATCAAACAGTGTTTAAAACTAACAATAAATATATAACTGTGAAATAATTTTTTTTTATGTTTAATAATCATTTATTATCTACCTAAATGTTATTTCCTAAGGTGGTTTGTTTCATTGCTTGTTTTGAGAGGGTCTGATTTTCTCCTGAATGGGACGTTGGAGCCAGTTCTGTTTGTTTGGCACAAAAACTGGAAACTGTGAAGCGCAGTCTGCTTCTCTGGTGCCTCGTGGTGCACCCCCCACCCCCCTGAGTATAAAAAATGTCTGTCCTAGGAAAAGCCCTGTACACGTCTGCTAGTAAACTAAAGTATGTCTCTTTTACTTTTTTATTTTACATTAACTGAACAGGTAAGATCCATTATAATGTCCTTGTGCGGAGCTAAACCTCTGGCTTCATATATTAATCCACTGCAGCTCAGAGAACATGTTGTGTTTTCCAGACAGTCGAGCCGCTCCTTTTCAGACCAGTGTGGTTATATGTGCGTGTAATTGAGCACGGGTCCAGCCTTTTCTGTTTTGTAACCCACAGAAGTGGAGCTTTTTGCCAAAAAGAATCCCAAGCAGATGCTGCGCCGACTAGAGGTCTTCCTGAAAGAGAGGCGGGCAGGTGGGCTCCCCCGTGGGACATCGCCAGACCCTCAGGCCCAGCAGCCCTCGCCCAGCCTGGGGGAGCGAGAGGCCAGATCTGGAGCAGGGCAAGGAAGCAGGGGGAAGGAGATGCACTTCACAGGAGTGTGTGATCTGCCACCGGACATGGAGGGAGAGGCCAGACTTATCTAAGCTAGAGTCTGTGCGAGTGTGTGAGAGCTGTCTATAACAAATGTCTATTACTGTAAGTGTGAAAGTCTGAGGAAGAGCTCACCAGTCCCTGATCTGGGGGTCTGCTATCTGAACCCTACATTCATACACTTCTCCTTCCACCGATGCTGGGGTGCTGCACTTTGACCAGACGGAGTTCTCTTTGATTTTTGTTGTAATTTATTCTTTAAGCTGGGGACGTGGAGTCGTCGTACTGTACATAGATGGGTCTTCACCGCAAGATGTCACACATTATGAAGAGAAATGGATATTTGCACTTTTTTTCTGTCCTTGTAGTAGCCAAACCGACAGCTGCCAAATTCTACTTTAACTCTTACCTGTCTAGAAGTCCAAAACGTGCACGTTTGTGTCTCAAGGGTCTCAGCCACAACATGTGGGCAAAACACGTGAGGGGTAGAGAAGAAAACGAACAACCCGGAGGAGATCATGAGCCTTTCGGCAGGGAGCAGCTTGATTAGAGAAGTCTAATCGTTTCACATTCACTGTTCAAAGTGACAAAACCAGAAAAGGACAATTCATTCAGGTGTGTGGACAAAAAGACACAACTGGTGTTTGTTTTTATGGTTCTCATGGGTTAACTCCAGATCTAACTACAGTATAGGGACATTTATTTTCAGTAATGTTATCCCTTTCTTAATAAACAACTGTCCCTTTAAAGCGTAACTTCCCAGTTGTATGTAAAAGTACTTCAGACTTTTATCAGCCTTGGTGAGCGTTTGAAGGATTTATCTTAAATTCTATCAGAGCATCTGAAAGTTGTGATTTCTTAGCTGGTTGCGGGTGACGCGAAGGAGACGTTTCATAGCCGGCGTGTGTGTGGTCGGCCCCAGCAGAAGCCACGGGTCTGAACTTTCTCTACATTCCGTTATAAAGCATGTGATTGTATTTTTTTAATTTAGTTTTGAACAGTTAGGTGATATATTTCTGTGTTTGTGCGCGTGGTTAAGCTGAAGCTGATGAAGGGTGCCTCTCCTCGGAGACGTATGGTACAGTATGCAATCCTAGTTCTTTCTTTATGATAATCAAAACACTAGTGCTGTGTGATGATAGAAGTCGTTCCTAATTTCAGGGTTTTGTGCACTCGTGCAAGCGAATGTGTTTTATGTGTGCGAGTCATTTAACAGAAACTACAGATAGGGTGCTTTCTTTTTGCACACAGCGAGTCTGCTTTACTGGGAGCTCGATCTGTTGAGCTGCAGATCCAATACTGGAGTCATCCTTAAAGGGGTACGTTCTTCTTCACAAATGTACATTTCTGTCCCGTGGACTGGGTCGAGCTCCTGAGTAAAGCTGCTTCCTGCCTCATGTTCACGTGAAACCATCTCTCGTCGTCGTCGTCTCAATCTGTAGCATGTTCAGGTAGCACTAGTACTGTAGCATCCTAAAGCCGCCGCCTCGTAACGCTCGTTGATGTCACGTCTCGGTTACAGTCTGTAGCGTCAATGAGTGTGCAAACTGTTACTACTATAGCACATGCATTTCATGGTTTTCTTCTTGAGGTGGCACAGTGAGCTCGAACGTGTGAGATGGTGCCTGCATCAAACCGTGTAGGGTAGATCCGCTGCTTTGTCCTCATGTCCCCTTCTACCGTCTCTCTTTGAGCCATCGTGCCGCAGGTGGAACCTCCTGCGTTCATGTAACGCTGCGTGCAGCTAGCCACGAAACGGGAGTCATTTTAACGCATGTGAGCTTTCACTCGACATCTGCTCCGTTACTCTTCGCCATCTCACCCTTCATAACGTCAAGGATTGAGCTTACGTAGTGATGACTGAGCTGGAAACTTTGCACTGTTGTAGATATTTGATATGTGACGTATGCAAGAGGAACTCTTCAATAGCCATAATGTTCATCGTCGCCCGTTTCATGAAACGGGCTTCCCGAAGTCCGATTCCCCCCCCGTTCAGAAATGAACCGCACCATCGATACGATCTCATGGTTTTAGTTGTATTGCTTTTTAAGCTGCTGAGCAGTACAGTGTATGTAAATCAGGAAGTTTGTATATAAAGAATTAATGATTGTAACTGTATGATTGTCTGTAGGGCATTATACTGAAACATTGCTTACCTCAAGACTTGAGACAAATCTCTCCTTTTCTCTCTGCTGTGTGTTGTTTGGGCCTCTCAGTTGGACTCCCGTTTCCTTTTCTCACACCAGGTACATGTATATGATTTGTATTTGCCACCTGAAACAATTACTTTTACGCAAGTACTACAAAAGTCTAGTCAACACTGGGTGCAGTTTACTTACAGGCCCGGTCGCTCTGACGCCCATCTGCAGATAAAAGGGTCCTCATTAACCGAGCTTTAATTGGCCGTCGTTGAAACGAGCTGGGTTTCTTGTGTCTTCAGTGGTGCGTGCTGTGATTCGATGTTTGATGTGAAGAACACGCCGACAACCAATCCTGTCTTTCCAACGCAGATCACAAACCGTTCAGTAAATGTGAAGATATAAGCTTGTCTGGCAGTCAGGCCCTGGTATGTACTCGGTATCTAACCTGATTTATATACATATTACCAAAAAGGTTCTGTTGTATTTTCATTAATAGAACGTCCTCTATGCTTTGACCATCATTTTGAGTTCATTTGAGAAACAGGGAAAACAAATGGGTTGTCTTGCAGGATGTCTGATGCGCTGAGAGCTGTGGCCTGAACGTCTGCGTCCTACAGACGCAGCTCGGCAGATACAATCACTTCTCTCAATGTCCTGTTCTTTATAGAAAAGGTCTTTTACTGTTGTCCTCATGCCCCTCAGAGCATTCTAGGACTACTGTATTCCTTGATTGTAGAAGCCCTATTTTATACTGAGAGTTATTGCAGAATAAAGTATGTGCTGTTGTACATTAAATGTATTGTATGGAGAAAGATAAATAAATGCTGTTTCAAAAGCTATTTTTGTTTGTTTTCTTACTCTTGCTTGGCATATTTTAAGTGGAAAAAATGATCATTTTAACATTCAGCAAGTTTGGAGTTTGTTTAACTTCTGTTTTCAGCCACTGGAGGGCGCACTTTGTTCCTATTTCTGTCCCATTATGAAGTGTTTTACTGAATGATTGTGCTGCAGATTAATATTTTATCAAGACAAAAAGAGTAAAACATGCCTGCTAAGTGTTTTTTTTGTAGACCTCTAACCATTCGTCAGTAATTTGTTTGGTTAACTTTTACTCTAAACTTTATTTTTAAAGATCCACCTGAAACCTCAGCTGATGGACTGAGCTCTAATAATGCCAACAAGTTTATCCACTGGTAAAGCTCTCAAACTGGCAGTCTCTCTGTTAATAACACAATCAAAACACTTGGGACAGATCTGGTTTCACTTCACATTCTGATTCACCCCAGAACCATCTGAAACGACTGCAGACTGATGAGATTTTGGTCAGACTGAAAAAAGTTGGGGTTACTTCAGAGCCGTCCTGGTGCTTTATGAAGCCTCCACAGCTGCTCTCAGTCAAACCCTGGGCCTGCAGCTCCACATGACTGATGCTCAATCACATCATGGAGGATGGAAACATTTATCAGCCTACTAACTGCTTTTTGTTTTTAGAACTATTAAAGTGAATCAAATCTATGCTTTCATGCTAAAGATCCCTGTGCAGACAGAGCTCAGCTTTATTTAGTTAATGTACAGGGACTTTTATTTAAGGAATAAAAGCATAAATGCTGTAATCAAATAACTCAAACTCTTCAAATGATTCATAATGCATATTTTTGTATTACACATCTAACTGGGGCCTTCTGGCCCAATGGGGGATGAATAGAAAGGACCAGTTTTAAAGTCTGCTTCCATTTGTACCTAGTGAGCCTGCTGGATTACAGACTTCCCTCCCCCAGCTTTGCTCCTCTCCTCTCTGCAGTCATTGTTTCCTGCCCAGCTGATCCTGACTCTCAGTTCAAGGCTGAAACATTATGCAGAGCACTGCTCAGCTTTATGCTGACATGTGGAAACACCTACAGTAAGAGCATGGAGGCAGAGTCTCTTTAGTGCTGGGATTTGGCTCAAACTTCCTTAAATTAATTGGATTTTTTCCTACAAACACTTGGGATGGAATTATAATTTACTGAAGCATGAACATCAAAATCAATTTCCCATTTGAGCCAAATATTCTACTTTGTAGCATTAATTTGATTAAGTTTGCATGAACTCATGGCAGTTTAATAGAGGGAGCTGTCGACTGCAGAAAGTTAAAGTGCTGCAAAATGTGAGGAAATTCAAATCTCCCAAGGGCATCAGTAAAATGTGCTTTTGTACATTTGAGAACATTCCTTTTTAATAATTTGATTAGTTTGTGTTTGTTTCCATATTGCATGTGCTTTTTGTCATGTTTTAATAACTCTCATTATAAATAAATCCTCCTCCAGTCGGCTCCCGCAGTGACCTTGGCCTGACCTGCATTCTTCACAGCCGCAGTCATAGCCTCCACTGATGTGACTGCACAGTGTCATGATGGTCTTCCTCACATTCACTCCTCACTCTGTCTCTTTTCAGATGGTTTTGCTCGACTGACTGAGACCCCACGACTTAAATGATTCCAGCAGGTGTTCGTGCCTTTGGGCCTGTCCGAGTGGCTCCAGAGGAAATGGTTTTGTTCAAACCTTCAGCTCATTCAGGACCTCCCTGTGACGACTTTTTGTGCAGTTGTTACTTTTTGAAATGTTTAGCTTTGTCGGCCATGTTTTTCCCATTGAAAATGAATGGAGCTCTCACATCTTTCGAACACTTTGTGCTCGTTTCAGCTTTTGTTTTAGTTCAGCTTCTTTCTGCTCCTTTCAGCCAGTTTCTGCTTTTTTGTTCACTCTTCTGCTTCTTTCTGCTAACTTCAGCTTTTTAAGCTGCTTTTTAGTTATTTTTTATACTAATTTTAGTACCCCCCCCCCCACACACACACACACACACACACAGACCATTTATGCTTCTTTCAAATAATTTGACATTTTTATTTTTTATGCTCTTTTCAGCTGGGGGAGTGGTGGTGCTGAGGTTAAAAAAGGCGAGCCTGTGGTCGGAAGGTCGTCGGTTCAACTCCCCAGACCGACAACCTCAAAATGTGGGTGGGAAAAGTGAAACACTGCTTCCACTCTCATTTGCATCACTTTGGGCCCTTGAGCAAGGCCCTTAACCCCCACCATCCGTTCCCCTGGGTGTCCTAGATAGCAGCTCTCTGCTCCACACAGAGGGCTGTGGTAGCTCGGTGGTTGTGTCAGGAAGGACATCCGGCGTAAAAATAATTGCAGTCTTTGTATGACAGTTCGCTGTGGCCACTCCTGCAGAAGAGAGTAGCCGAAAGAAGAAGAAAAAAAAGCTATTTTCAGCTACTTTCCTGCTGATATTAAACGTTTTAGTTAATTTCAGCATTCTCTATTTTCCAGTTTTCATCAAATGTCCGCTGTTCAAATTCAACTCACATCAACCTTTTCAGCTACTTTCAGCAGAAATCATTCAGCACCATGCACACTGCATTTTCTCCGGAAATGACATAACTCTAGTTACATTTGTTTTTGTCATTTAAGACGGTTGCTTTGCATGTAATGAACATGTTGGAAACAGTCTGAGAGGGATGGAGCAGCGTTTGGCCCAGGAGCTCTCCATTGGGAGGCCTAAATGATAGATGCAGGTAAAAATGGATCCTTTGAGAAAACTCTGAGCAAACGCTTGAGATGTTTTAAAAGTAACACTCATTTGTCATGTTTTAAACAAACAGGCGATAAAAACAATGATTTGTTTGACAATTTGCACTGTTTGTGTAAAGGTCTAAAGTTTTATTTATCTACTTTTTTCCTTAGCAATCAAATTTCTAACTCAAACCAAGTCGATCTGTTTGTACAAGTCTACTGGCAGCGAAATGTAACACTGAAGGGACTGACAGGCTTTCCAAAGATGGAGTCGAAAACAGAGGGGAAAGAAAACACCAGCTTTTTGAAAGATTATAATTCAGTCATCTGCTTATACAATTCTCCCGTGTGTGTGTGTATGTGTGTGTTTGTACATGCTGCACTGTGACCCCCTTACTCGACTTTTTCTTCAATAAGTAGGCCTACACTTTCAAAAATGTGGAATTTACAGTAAAACACTATCAACTAAATAAAGGTTGAATGAACTGTGAGAATTTCACCTACAATGACTGGAGTGGGGTTGGGGGTTTTGATAGTGTTGGATTTTACAGCTTTTTATATATTTATATATCTTTTTACAAGCTTTGAAATGTCACTGATGATGCATTTTATTCAATGTGTGTGCGTGTCTTCATTGAGGCCTGTATTCACTTTAGACTTTAGAGTGTTCACTAATTACATATAATCTCACATTTATTAATGATGAGCTTACAAGTTCACAATTGATATAATTACAACCTAATCAATCATTCTAAGTGAAGCCAGACACAGGTAAGCAACTTTCTACTCTCAGTGAGGGAAGAGTCCTCCTCTTTCTCCGAGCAGAGCTGAGCTGAGCTCAACAAAAGGCCCACACATTTGATTAACATAAATACATTTAAATCACAACACATATATACTTTATACTTAATACAAATTGACTAATTAGTCTTTCATAGTTCTCACACTAATGATTAGACACACATAAGAGTGTGTTAACACTTTTCAATGTAGACCATTAGAGCCAAAGTGAACAGTTGATAGTATGTGCTCCTCTGCTTAAAACAACCTTCATAAATTATCCGTTATCACAAAAGGAATGCAGCCAAGTCTGCGGCCTTCAAGTATCCGTAGTAACAGAGGCTGCCCATGAGTGGTTGACACACGGTGTCACTCAACATCAAGAGGTTTAGATAACCAATCACACGTTGGTCCGATCATGAGGGGGCGGGGCTTGACAAATCACCCGGACACAAAAAGTTATGTGAACAAACCTCTAGATGAGGTTCATCTGACTTTGTTCCTCAAAATGCATTTTGATTATGTAAATCTGCATACTTTAATTTCTCGTTCAATTAAATCTTTTTATACTAAGATCGATGAAGTCTCCTGGAATTATGTGCTCAGATCATTTTGAAACATGCCAAATCCTTCAATAGATATAATGTCCACCCCACAAAAAAACTGGTGGCTCCCCCTTGGCCAGACAGTTGTATCCTCTTGCATCCCATGATGTGCATGTGTAATTTCCCCTCGTCATTTGTGGTTAACAGAACCTCAGATACAAAAACAACTAACATTGTTTTTGAGCAATTAGGAGCTCAAAATATAAATACATATATTTAAATAAAACTTAAAGTCTGGACTCCTTGAATAATAACAACTAAAATCACTGTCCTCAGCATCTCAGGGGGGTTATACGTAATAATAATAGCTCTTGATAAATTTAGGAGGACAAGCTTCAGCGAGTTGAGTAGACGTGCTTCTTTCAGTGATTAATATCACCTGTAAATAAAATAAAACTAAAGTAGACCTATGTTTATCAGAAGGGGATTACATAATATTTATCAGTATTCAGTAAACCTTTTTATGACAACAATAACTTAACAAATCTCCTGAAATCCTGTTGCCCACCCATTACTGTACATCGTTTCTGGAGCAGCGCACTGGACTTTTGGTTTTTGTATTATCCCATTATCTTTACTTCTTAAACCATTTAAATTTATTCAAAATAAAATTTCCAGTGAAAATATGGTGAGATCACTTCAGTTTCATTCAATATTGTTCTTTTTGAAAGCTCTCTCTGTTTTTATTTATTGGAGCTACTTTTAGCTTTACCTTTTTGCTTCTTTTAGCTACAACATCTTGACGCTTGTGTTTAGCGTGAGCTAATTTTAGCTATTGTTTTGCTAATTGCAGCTATACACATTTGTTTTCCACTTTTAGCTTCTGCATTGCTTGGTTTAAATGGAGAAATACAGTTGAACAAACTTGGACAAATTCAGCAGTAGTGGGTGTTGTGTAGTAGTGGGGGAGACAAACTCATCCTCCCCCATGCTCAGGGGTCTGCAACCTTTACGATCAAAAGAGCCATTTCTGCCACTTTGTTCACTAAATTAAACGTGTCCGAAGCCACAACACCTGCTACAACTGGGATTCTCAACTGGTGGCCCACGGACCACTTTAAGTTTGTTGGAGGACAATTTTCTGACCAGTAGAGTAGTTTTCTGGCCATTGTAAAGCTGAAAATATCTAATGATTTGTTGATATTTTTACATTCTAAGACAAAAAAGACAAGATTATTGTAAAGAAGGAAAAATAATATGTTCTTTCCCTATTAAAAATAAAATAACAATGAACTATGCAGGTCTAGGTACATTATTTTAATTGTGGAAAAATTAAATATCCTACTTCGAATAAATAAAGTTAAAGCTGGGGTATGTAAGATTGTAATGTAGTCTGTAACTTTTCAAACAATATATATTTTAACATATTTCTTCACTCTGTCACTAGATTGATGTTAGAGAGGTAATCTCTGAAAAAACAAAAAAAAAATATTGTCCCCTTGCTTCTCCAGGTGGTAAATAAGCATTTCTAAAAAGAAAAAGTGACCCGCCATTTTCCAGCCAATAAAAACAAAGTTTGTAACCAGCCAATAAAAACCGAGCTTGAATTTGAATCAGCCAATAAAAACAGAGCTTGAATTCAAATTTCAACAGACCACAAGGGGGCAGAGCCATATATGGCTCTGAGGGGCAGGGATCAGAATGCTTTGCTTGTTGAAATTTTTTCTAAGTGCTGCTGTTCTACAGAAACTGCAGACTGAACCTTTAAAGTATGGTAAATGGAGCTTACTTACCGGTATATAGCTCTTTCCAGCCCCCTATGAGGGGCCCCAAAGTGCTTCACAGTACCAGCCATCCACCCATCCACACACACATTCATACACCGGTAGCGGTAGTCTGCCATGCAAGGTGCTGCCTGTCCTACTGGGAGCAACTCGGGGTTGAGTGTCTTGCCCAGGGACACAACGAGGTATGCCGTGACCGATGATCGAACCCGGGACCTTCTGGTCCTGAGCCGGCTGCCCTGCCACCATCTTGGCCATATGTTCTATTAGTTAGTATTCACACATTTGCAAAGGAAATGACAGGAAAAACTGCTAAAACTAGCCCTTTTTGTTGTTATGAGAACAAATAAAATTCAGTGTAAAGTTAGTTTTGATCAAAGCTTGAAAGAGCCACTGTTGAGGGACCAAAGAGCCGCATGTGGCTCCAGAGCCGCAGGTCGCAGACCCCTGCCCACGCTCCTCTCCTCCTCTCCTTGTGCATACAGTAATGTGGTGCTGGAGGAGTTGCTCCTGCGTCCTGCTGTTCAGCTTGGTGTGATTTTACAGCCTGAGCACCCTTCAGCCTGACAGTCTGGGGCCTCCTGCAGACCCCCCACACCCACACCCCTCTGTTGTGACTCGTCCGGCAGGTGAACGGGATCCTCTGGTCTTGAGCTGTTGTTTCAGCTGATCCAAACTGCAGGGTACTGTAATTGGTATAGCCCTGTCTATTCATTTGACTGGATTGCTTTTGGCTTTGTGTCCTTCTCTCCGTCTCTCTGAAGCCCTCCTCCCCGCCTACACCCACACACACACACACACACACACACTCTCATTGCTGTCTAGCCCAGTCTGAGTCAAGCTGACAAGACACACTGAGGCTGTGTGGAGCTGAGGAGACCTCCCTGCTGGAGTAAAAAGTTTAGATCACAGAGGGGGAAAGGTAAACTGGTGTGTACTGGACGAGTGAAAAAGGAAAACCTCAAACTGAAGGAGTGTTTTGCAGCTGGAGGAGCAACAGGTATGAAAGGCCGAGCTGTGACTGTGTCCGTGGCTTTGTTGGCCCTTTGCTTTCTGCTGATTCCCAAAGGAGGGAGGAGTGCCGGGGGGATAGTTTCTCTCCTGCAGGTCAAAGAGGAGACGCAGACGGAGGATGAGGTACGAGACGAGTCCCTGGATGAGGCAGAGAGGGACCAGGAGTTTGAAGTGGACCCACTGAGAAGCAGCATCAGAGTCCAGAGAGACTCAGAAGGAGCTGCACAGGCAGGTAAAGATCTGCGCATGTGACACAGATGTAATAACGGTTTGTTTGGAAATGTCGTTTGAGCAGCGGCATGGGGGAGACAAACTTTCAACAGCTCCAAGTGGCTGGAGAAAGTCCAGATGTTCACCAGAATTTGTTCAGGGCTTGAACGTTTTCAGTGGAGCATGCTGAAGACAGATTTGAAAATGCATCCCAGTAGTCCTGCATGATTAATGCACACTCCATGCTTTCATGTTGGACAACTGTCTGGGGACTAATGCACTTAAGCACTTTATTTCTTGAAGCTTCCTTAAACACACATCCAAACGAGCCATTTACTGACCCTCCCCTGAAGTTCCAAAAGTGGGAACGATCAGTTTGTTAAGCCTGATGACAGATTTCATGTCATCAAACCTGAGCTCGTGGTGCACACAGCTAATGGAAAGGAAGACCCAGGTTTTCCATGAAAGTGCGGCCTCAGACAGACCTAAAAGGAAACGCTAATAGACCTCCAGAAACCACGGAAATGGATCCAGCAGACTGGCTTCTCCTTGACATCACAGCCTTTGGACTTTGCAGGAAAGCCTTCCCAGCAGAACCCTAAGAACAAATGCAGACATAAAGCAAATGTGTAATCTTTATAATTATACCTTGAATCATGAGGGAAATATGGTTGTTGTACAAAGTATTTTAAATTCAGGTTGAGGAAAAGACAGGGTTGTGTAATGCAGGAGTTGTCCGAGGGAGTTGGTGGTATTCAGTAATAATTATTCTAATGCAGATTTTGTAAAAAAAAAAAACTTGTTTTGTCCTCCAGGCATTTGGAGCAGAGTGAAGCGAGCACCAGATGAAGGCAAAAAGAAGAAGAAGGACAAGAAGAACAAAGAACCAAAGGACCCAAATGCCACCAAGAAGCCTAAAACTGACAAGAAGGGCAAGAAGAAGGACAAACTGAAAACGACGACTCTACCACCCACCACAACAAGTGAGAGCAGACAGAATTCACGTTTGTACATGAATCAATGATTCTTCCCACGTTCGCTGACCTGAAGTCTGTTTGATGCTTCCAGCTCTGCCAACAGAACCCCCCACAGATCCTCAGTCATACCCAGATTACTATCCTGACTCTGGTGAGCTCCTTTACACTTTCACAGACTGCATGAAGGTTTTTGGCTTGCAGAAAATCAAACTCATATACATAAATCCATCCTTATGTCTGAACACATGGTTTTGGTCAAACTTCCACCATGAAGGAGCGTGGAGCATAAAGACCAAGCAAAAGCACATCGATGTGTAACTATCAGAAAACCTTTACTGAAATGTGATGAATTCACTTAAATAACGCTGTTTGAGTTTGATTAGGTTTGTCATAACTACGGTACGGTTTTATTTCTAATTGTGTCTACTTTGTAATTAAAAACTACTTTTAGGATAAACACCTGAACATAAGGATTAAACTCATAAGAATAACAAAAACTAACCTGGAATCAGCAGACAACGAGTCCCTCTGGTTTTTAAAGGGTAATTCAAATTGTTATAAGTTTCTAGATAGCACTGGTAAACCTGCAGCCATAGAGACAATGACACGTGCCTCTACTTTTAAATGTGGAACAGGTGCGTCAGTGCTGTGTTTAGACAGTCCTGAGCGATCCGGACCGAGTAAGGCAGGTGATGTTTGAACAGATGGGGTCCAGATGTTTTCTAAACTCTGTGACCTCTGATTCAGCTGGTTTCCAGACATCATACTGTATACTACTTTGTACCTTAAAGATGGTTACTACTCAATCAAAGTGACCAAACATCTGCACCACTTCAAATCTTAGGCCTTAAGTGGTCCTAATATCTTCAAATCTTTGGCCTTAAGTGGTCCTAATATCTTCAAATCTTTGGCCTTAAGTGGTCCTAATATCTTCAAATCTTTGGCCTTAAGTGGTCCTAATATCTTCAAATCTTTGGCCTTAAGTGGTCCTAATATCTTCAAATCTTTGGCCTTAAGTGGTCCTAATATCTTCAAATCTTTGGCCTTAAGTGGTCCTAATATCTTCAAATCTTTGGCCTTAAGTGGTCCTAATATCTTCAAATCTTTGGCCTTAAGTGGTCCTAATATCTTCAAATCTTTGGCCTTAAGTGGTCCTAATATCTTCAAATCTTTGGCCTTCAGTGGTCCTAATATCTTCAAATCTTTGGCCTTAAGTGGTCCTAATATCTTCAAATCTTAGGCATTCAGTGGTTCTAATGTCTTCAAATCTTAGGCCTTAAGTGATCCTAATACTGTATCTTCAAATCTTTGGCATTCAGTGGTTCTAATGTCTTCAAATCTTTGGCCTTAAGTGGTCATAATATCTTCAAATCTTTGGCATTCAGTGGTTCTAATGTCTTCAAATCTTAGGCCTTAAGTGGTCATAATATCTTCAAATCTTTGGCATTAAGTTGTCCTATCTTCAAATCTTTGGCCTTAAGTGGTCCTAATATTGTCAAATCTTAGGCCTTAAGTGGTCCTAATACTGTATCTTCAAATCTTTGGCCTTAAGTGGACCTAATATCTTCAAATCTTTGGCCTTAAGTGGTCCTAATATCTTCAAATCTTTGGCCTTAAGTGGTCCTAATATTTTGTCACATGTTGAAAAAAAAACTCATTTTTGCTCTAAACAGGAACAAAATTTACAAGTTATTTTATCCAAAAAGACTAAACCAGAACTTCATGAGTAAAATGTTATTTTGGCTGGTTTATCAAATTATAAGTACAAACATCAAAGCTTAGATTTAAAAAAAGTAAAACGTATAAATCAGTGTCTTTGGCAGCTGTGGCTGAGTGGTTAGAGCAGTCGTCCTCCAATGCAAGAGTTGGGGGTTCGAACTTCGAATCCAACATCAGTCACATATCAAAGGGTCCCTGGGCAAAACACTGAACCCCCATTGCCTCCGATGTGTGTCCCATCGGTGTATGAATGTGATAAAGCACTGATTAGACTCTTTAGAATGATTTGTTCAATTAACTTTGTAGAGATGCAGTAGACGAATGGGTAAATGAGGGCACAGTTTGTAGTGTAAAGAGCTTTAAGTGTCCTGATAAGATAGAAAGCTGCTATATAAGTAATGTCCATTTACAATTTACCAATTAGAGTGATGAAAAAATGCTTTACCTGCACATCTGTGCTTTTAAGTCAGTCTTCATCTGTTTCTCTGTCAGACTGGAAAACCGAGGATGACTACTGGGAAGCAGAGACCACTCCATCCACAGGTACAGACCCGCCATATGACTTGTGGAGACCTGAGGACGAAGATCTAGCTGGTCTTGTGACAGACGACTACAATGACTACTGGAAACCAGAGGAGAAGGAGCTGTCCACTTCTCCACCAGTCTATGAGGACAGTTGGACTGTAAGGATTGTGTTCCTAGTGTCTGGCCCTCTCTTGTCTGTCCTGCTCTCCGTCTTGTAATCAGCTCCTGCCTGTGTCACCTGTTATCCATCCCAGGTGTTTGTGTTTACCTGCCGTTAGCATCCCTATATAAGTCTGCATCGTTGTGTTCTTCTTTGTCTGGGCATTGTCTGGGTATGGTTCCCTGTTCCTGTGTTCCTCCCTCCGTGTGTCCTCGTTGTCATGTAAGTTTGCTGCCACTTCAGCTCTTTGTTTTTGTTGAATAAACATTTTAGTTATTTTACCTTCTGCGTTATCTGACTCCTGCCTGCACTTGGGTTCAACCACCACCAGATCATAACAGAATACCCAGACCAAAACTTGAACCCAGCGGGTGAATGACTTGGTCCAAGTACTTGGTCCAAGAAGCTGTTTGGACTGCCCAGCGAGAGAAAGAGAGCGATAGCGGGCCAAGAGACTAGGTCCGTCATCCGGTGGAGCGGATTCTGGACCAAACCTGTCAGGAGACGAGGACACCGCAGTTTGGAGATGGCAATTCTCCTGTCACTTCTCTTGATAGAGGAAGAAGAGGGGAGGATTTTACAGCTCCAGGGAACTCGTTTGGCTTTTAAGCCTGTTTCTTCCTCCTCTCCGCCGCTTTGCTCATCTCATGAGTTTTTTGAGTGGTCGTCGGAGGATCCAGATGATGAGTTCTGTTCTCTTCTGGTCCGAGCTCACATCGCCGCCATAAGAGGGGCAGACGACAGACTCAGCTCCGATCCACTGAGCTTCCTGTCCCTCCTGTGTCTCCAGAGTTGACGAAGCAGCTGAGTCCAACACAGCCAATGAAGAAGCCAAACTCACCTCCCAGTGTCTCAGTGGAGGTTGGCCATGACGCCTGACCTCCCGTGTCTCCCTGGAGGTCAGTCATGATGCCTCACAGCCTTCCTGTGTCTCCGAGAGGGTCTGGGAGGATGCCTCTTACCCTTGCCCTCTCCCTTACCCTCTCCTCCACCCTAATGGACGTCTCCTGGCTGTCTGCTTGAGTTCCTCCCCAGCGACGGATGGTCTTCTGGCTGCCTGCCAGCTAGAAGAGTGTCCATCAGGGGGGAGCTCCTCCCCCAATGGACGTCTCCTGGCCGTCCGCCTGATTTTTATTTTTTGTGTCTTCTGTGTCCCAGGTGTACCCTGTCAGTTTTTTTCCCTCGTGTTCTCCTTTGTGCCCTCCATCCTCACATTCTACCTGGATTATTGAGCATGCATCAGGGTACTCCATCCTCACAGTTCTCCACTCCTCCCACCCGAGTTGTGGATGAGGGTCTTGGGACGTCGAGGGATATCCTTGGGGCGGGGGGTACTGTTAGGATAACGTTTCTACTGTCTGGTTCTCTCTTGTCTGTCCTGCTCTCTGTCTTGTAATTAGCTCCTGCCTGTGTCACTTGTTATCCATCCAAGGTGTTTGTGTTTACCTGTCATTAGGATCTTTATATAAGACTCTGTGTTCTTCTTTGTCTGGGCATTATCTGGGTATAGCTCCCCGTTCCTGTGTTCCTCCCTCCATGTGTCCTCATTGTCATGTAAGTTTGCTGTCACGTCAGCGCTTTGTTTTTGTTGAGTAAAGGCTTTAGTTATTTTACCTTCTGAGTTCTGCTTGCACTTGGGTTCAACCACCACCAGATCAAAGCATGGACGAAGGACGAGACAGAATTGTACGCTCCTGTGACTGACAGCTACGACAGCTATTGGAAGGAAGTGGATCCGACCCCCGGGGCTCCTGACACTGGGACGACTGGACCAGATGACAGCGATTACTGGGATGCCGCACGTATGTTTGAGTCTTTCAGCTTCAGAAGACGTTTGACGGAGACAGCATGTGAAACCTAAATCAAATAAGATTAAAGCTTCAGTATGTAGCTTTTTTTATAAACATATTTCTTCACTCTGTCACTACCTCCTGACAGACTGATGTTAGCCAGGTAATCTCTGAAAAAAAAAAATATATATATATATATATATTGTCCCCTTGCTTCTCCAGGTGGTAAATAAGCATTTCTAAAAAGAAAAGGTGACACGCCATTTTCCAGCCAATAAAAACAGAGTTTTTAATCAGCCAATAAAGAGCTGCGTTCCAGTTGTCCTCAACAGAGCTTCTCACGCCCCAACCCACGCCCCCACCTGTCCCAGCGCCGCGCACGTTCTCGTTCAAAGGATTGGAAAGCGATGCAGGACTGTTTTGTATGTCACACAAATGTATTAAATTCCCCTTCTTAATCCCTGATCAGGACTTTTTTTTTCTCCAAAAGTCAAATTATCGCTTCATCCACCGCTCTGTACCGCTTCCTCTGCCGACTGCAATGAATGAGGAAGTGAAATTGTCACGATGAGTGAATAAAAGTAGGGTTCAACGTGGCTGCCAGAGGCTCTGAAGATTCCCTGGTCTTCTAGTGTGCTGGACTAGCGCTCAATGGTTTTATTTTATTTTTTAGAAGGTTTTATTAACATATAAACACAGAATATCGCAGCGGCTCTGAGCAGACAGCAGCAGGGGGCGGAGCAGAACTCAAGTTCAGCAGAAGCACGGACTGAGCAGAAGGATTTTCTGCGCTGAAAATATTTCTAAAGGCCGAGATACACTCGAGCGTCCTCACGATACGCCTATACGCAGCGTACGTACGTCAAGGCAAAAGCGTAGCCCCGCGTAGCCCCTCAGGGCATGTACGCGCAAAGCTTTTTTTTTACGTCCGCGTGCGCAATACGCGGTGTCTGACCATAAACTTCCCCGGCGCCGGACTGTTTTGTATGTTACACAAATGAAATAAATTCCCCTTCTTTATCGCTGATCGGGCCTTTTCTTTTGTTTTTTTGCCTAAAGTCAAGTAATCGCTTCTTCCTCCGTTCACTCCATGAATGAAATGAATGAATTCAGGTCCTACCTGGGTGCGCAATGTTTTAAATATCCCTGGTGGGCTGTGTGCTGCAGGAAAAGCACTCCCTGTTATTATTTTTATTTCTGAGAGAACTTTTTATAACATATATAGTAGAAACACCGCATGAACACCGCCGCGGTCTTCAGCGAGCTACATGAGCTGGCTGTCAATCATTTCAGTAGGCGTGTCAGCAAGTGACCAATCAGCGAGCTCAGTTGAGTCCCCTCCGTGCGCAGCTGCTCATATTACAACAAGGAGAACGCGAGCGTTTGAAAGCTGATAGTTTATGAAGTATAGCAGCAAAACACATGCGCACAAAATGCACGCGTAGAGTGGCGTACCTGAGGACGCTTCAGTGTATCTCGGGCTTATGTCCCAGCGTGTTCCAGAAATCGCAGACACCACCTTTAAGGATGATCTCAAAAAAAGATTTGACCAAAGTAAGGTTCCTGTTGCTGAACGGCAGAGATATTTTTTTTGCCTGTGCTGTTTGTGCAAATGTGTGTACTAAATTTAGCAAAATACCTCATGAACCACTGGACAAGTTATGACATTTTCATTTATGAATCATACAATGTATTTCTACCACTGATTATGTTTTGGAGCTATTCCCATTCAAGATGGCTGCTGCAGCCAACTCACCTTAGAAGATGAAAACTCTAATTCAGTCAGTTTTACATAAATCCATCCATCCATTTTATTTTATTATATATATATATATTTTTTGCTTATCCAGGGTCGGGTCTTGGGGGTAGTAGCTTAAGTAAGGAGGCCCAGACCTCCCTCTCCCCAGCAACTTGGGGCAGTTCCTCTGGGAAAATCCTGACGCGTTCTCAGGCCAGCTGAGAAACATGGTCCCTCTAGCGTGTCCTGGGTCTTCCTCTGGGTCTCCTCCCGGTGGGACATGTCCGGGACACCTCACCAGGGAGGCGTCCAGGAGGCATCCTAACCAGATGCCCGAGCCACCTCAACTGGCTCCTCTCGATGTGGAGAAGCAGCGGCTCTACTCCGAGTCCCTCCCAGATGACTGAGCTTCTCACCCTATCTCTAAGGGAGAGTCCAGACACCCTGCGGAGAAAACTCATTTCAGCCGCTTGTATCCGAGATCTTGTTCTTTCAGTCACAACCCAAAGCTCATGACCATAGATGAGGGTGGGAACGTAGATCGTCAGGTAAATTGAGAGCTTTGCCTTTTGACTCAGCTCTCTTTTCACCACAACAGACCAGTACACCGCACCTATTCGCCTATCGATCTCTTGCTCCATTTGTCCCTCATTTGTGAACAAGACCCCAAGATACTTAAACTCCTCCACTTGGGGCAGGACCTCCTCCCCGACCCAGAGAGTGCACTCTACCCTTTTCCGGCTGAAGACCATGGCCTCAGATTTGGAGGAATTGATCCTCATCCCCGCCATGTTACACTTTGCTGCGAACCGCTCCTGCGAAAGATGTAGATCATGACCAGATGAAGCCGATAAGACCACATCATCTGCAAAAAGCAGAGACGTGATCCTAAGGCCATTAAAACGGATCCCCTCAACACCTTGGCTACATCTAGTCCATAAAAGTTATGAACAGAATTGTTGACAAAGGGCAATGTTGGCGGAGTCCAACTCTCACTGGGAACGAGCCTGACTTACTGCCAGCAATGCGAACCAAGCTCTGACACCGGTCGGCGGTCTTACAGAGATCTAACAGCGCATATCAAAGGGCCTGGTACCCCATACTCCCGGAGTACCCCACACAGGGCTCCCCGAGGGACACGGTCGAACGACTTCGCCAAGTTCACAAAGCACATGTAGACTGGTTGGGCAAACTCCCATGTACCCTCCAGGACCCTGCTGAGGGTGTAGAGCTGGTCTAGTGTTCCACGACCAGGATGAAAACCACACTGCTCCTCTTGAATCAGAGGTTTGACTATCCAATGGACCCCACTCTCCAGAACCCCCAAAAAGACTTTACCAGGGAGGCTTAAGTTTTACAAAAAATATGCTAAAAAATTAACATACTGTAGATGTATCTGAGTCGTTCATAACATACTCCAAGTGCTACTAATAGTGTGAGTCTTTGCTCAAAAGGACTGACTTGTAATAAACCCAATTTATCTGTTAGAAAAATATCAGCAACATATCTCATGAACCACTTGATGGATTGTTCAAAAAGTGACCAATGGACGTACATCTAGAATTGATTAACTTTAAAGAGCCAATTCAAGTCAAGATGGCCATCACAGCCAATCATCCTTCACAAAAGTGACTCCAAGAGTCAGTTTTACAGATAATGAGCTAAATGTACTCTGAGCTTGACATCTCACAATATTGTAAGAGATTGTGCATAATGTGATCTTTAAAATATGACCATATCTCCATAATTTATCATCATAAGATGATAGTATAAAACTTTGCCATAAGAGGCAGTGGGTAATATGCATTCCTTCAAGGAATGCTAGGCCTCTAGTTTCCTCCTTTGGTTTGGTGTGACATTTACTGCAATGGATCAGTGTTTACAACTTCAGCTGAAGCTGCTTCATCTGAGAGGGATCATCCTAAAGCAAAGACAGCAAATAGAAACGTTAAAAAAATTCCAAGCAAGCAATGTGTTCAAGTACTGGAGAACATCACCATCTTCAATTCAATTTTCAATTCATTTCAATTCAGTTTATTTATATAGCGCCAAGTTACAACAGAAGTCATCTCAGGACACTGAACTTCAAAAAGAGAAACAAATTGATTACGGTAAATGACTTCCACAGTGTCCTGTCATTACTGATTCTACAGCAATCCTCAAAAAAGAAACAAAAACTTTCTGCATCTGAAAGGTGTATTTTTTTTGGGGGGGAGGGGGGGTGGTTGGAGGTGAAACAGCTTGAAGTGGTTAAAATAACTGTGTTGAAGTTTACAATTGATTCAATTTGGGGAGAAACTCAACACAGATTTGCGTGAGACATGGAGAAATACCAAAGGATGTTGGAAACAGTCAAAGGAAAACAAAGATTTTCTGGTTGGTTTTCCACCTCTGCAATATACTCATGGTACACAACATACGGATGTCTCTAACACCCTGATTTACTTTGTTCATGGACTGATCAGCAACACATTCAGTCAGCTCAGTGGTTGGCTTTAAAGTGGCTCTGCAACCAGAAAAACATGAAGCTGGAAAAGTTTGGAATCTGACTCTAACACCCCTCAAACCAACAAAATGTGTTTTTCATTGTGTTTTTAGTAATTTCCTCTTCTGCTCTTCCAGCATATTCCAGTTCATTCACCCTACTGTCTGTGTTTAATTCCCTCTTGAGTTTTTTTCAATACTCCGTCAGTTTGGTGTTTTTATTCTGTTCTGTTTTTCCCCTCCTGCAGTTGAGCTGCCGGACAAACTACCGGTACCCTTTCCTGATGGTGAAGAGGTCAGCCCTGAAATTGAAGTAGAAACTCTCCCAGGTTTGCTGCTGTCACATAAACATTATCGGAACTTAAACTATCTGATAAAAACATATATAATTTCAATCAAACATCTGACCACGAACATTTTAGTAAAAACTATGAGTCATATGAAATTCCATTTGAGTCTTTCATGGACACATGTGAATGACATTAGTGTGAGTCTTTGCAGCAACCTGCCCTACTTTTCAGACAGGAGTGGGTGGGTTTGCTTGGTTCCATTTCGTCAACAAAAAAAACTTTCATAGTTTTGTTGCGAAGTTAAAAGAAGCTCTGTCATCAGATCCCAGCAAAATCACGATGCTTGTAAATGGAAATTAAAGCTTTAACAACTTAATTACACAGCAAGCGTCATACAAACAAAGCTACTCTTGTGGTTGAGTGAATCAGGGCAGGGCAAGGCTTTAAAACTGCAGATTAAACTATGTAATCCCACTTGTAAAGTAGCAGTACTTATAAACTGTGAAAGAAGTCATCTAATGTTCTGTTTGTGTGTTTTTGTTTTTTAATACAGAAGAGCCCACACCCGTTGCTCCCTTTGATAGGAACTGGTATGATGATTATGATGAATATGGAACAAGTAAGTACAAATTCAATCACAGATAAAAACATGTTTAAATTGTCTTAGGCTCATCTCATTATAAGCTTCTTCCTGGTGGCAGATCTCAAATAAATAAGTAAATCAGTTTAACTTTTCAGAATAATAAAACTAAATTTCTAGGCTGTAAAATAGAAATTTTCACAGTTGTGAATGTAATGTGCTTTTGGAGATATTTTTAAACATAACCCAAAAAGCAAGGAAATTTGTGTTCGATTATTTCTTTGCTGTAACAATGCGTCTAAATGGCGTTTTTCACTGTTGGAAATCCTGTTTATTTTTAATGGTGCCACATTTATTAGGAAAATGTTTTTATGGGTTGAGCAGAAGAGATAAAATGTGGAAAAAACTTGTTAAGTCCCTGATGTGCAGAAGATTGTTTCCTAAAAATCAAGTACCACAATCAGCTCTTTAGTTTTGTTAATTTTCAGAAACAAATTGTTGTCTCCACCTCAGCTCTGAAAAATGTTTCATCATTGATGAGTCTCACCACTGTCTTATCAGCAAACTCACTGAGCTGGCTCGTGCTGACATTGGCAGTAGTATGTGTTTCAGCAGAGGAAAGACTTAAGGACTGAGTACACATCCCTGAGGAACCCCTATGTTCAGTTTGATGGAAAGTGACATCTCACAGTCAACACTTACGGTAGTCTGTTGTCTTCACGACAAGAAGTTCAAAAACCAAATCAAATCTTCTCCGCCAATGACAAACAGCCTATTCTGTTAATAACTTGTGTTTGGTGTTGATTTTTGGATTGAATTAATGAAATCTGAAAAAAAACTAAACATATTTTTAACAGTTGATTAATTTATTAAACAGTGTGGTTTAGTAGAACATGGAAAAAGCCCATATGGAGAAACTGTGGTATGATACCTTGGGCTCCACTAATAAAGTTGGCAGTATCTGACAGTCTTTTTTTAACCTTCTTACCCAGTCTAGTGTATCACCCGTACCTTTATAGACAGGTAGTACCATTCTAAAGTGTAAATGGTAATCAGTGCAGTGTAACCAGTTATTCAAATAATTGTCCTGACTTGTTGTTTTATTTTTAATCATTATTTTCTTTTTATTTAATTTTTTGTGTTTCTGTTTTCATTTTGTTTTATTGATATAAGTATGTTTTTTCTTTGTCCAGTAATCTGTTAGATACAGTACAGTATGTATATTCTTGTTTCAGTAGGTATGTTCCCTTTATGTTTTACCTTACAAAGCTCTCTCTCTCTCTCTCTCTCTCTCTCTCTCT
>JBBPBX010012907.1:11524-35881 GCA_038048925.1 Garcialebias charrua
GAAAAATCCGTTTTAGGGTTTACGGAAATATCTGTAAAAAAAACGGAGAACGTACTGGCAGAAAATTACCAGGACATTTTCCGTTTTTTTACGGATTTTTTTTTACTGTGTATGTATGTTTAATACACAGATCTAATATGTAAACTTATATGTTCCATATATGTTTCATATGTTTTTCTTTTTAATTTTAAACTATAATTTTGTAAAAAACTTATACTTTACATATATGAAGAATTACCATTACATATATGAAGAAATACAATTACATACAGTATAAGTTTTTTGTATTGAAAGTACATGTTTTTTGAATGAAATTTATGTTGTCTTTAATTTTCTTTTTTAATGGCTACCAACAAAAAGTATTTATAAAAAACTTATATGAGTATGAACCTTTACATATACCGGTACTGTATATTTATATGCATAAATGACATGTCAGCTTATGAGAATTGCATAACATTAAAAAATTACCTATTCTTATGGTTTCATGCTGTTACCATCAAATTTACATGACAAACACGAGTCACTTTAGAAATTGACAAAATTTTATTTGAACTTATAATCAACACATCAGTACAACGCAAAATTCTACCATCCCAGTAACATTAACTGCAGTCTGTTAAGAAAAGAAGAAATTAAGAAAGAAAAAAAAAGTCTATAGGCTATGGAGGATGAAAAACTTAAGCCTTTTAAAGAGATAAAAACTGGCAACACTTCACACTAACAAATTAACAGAAGAATGTATTTAATCTCAATTAGACATTTTTACTTTTTGCGTGAAGCTCGGTGCAGCCAAGTCCAAATGTTAGACGTTTCGAGTCAGCGGGATTCAAAATGGCTGCCTCAACCAAACCATCTTCAAAAACACAAAAATTAGTCCGACTCAGTCAGTTCTACAGACATCGACTTACAATTTGATGAGGTAGTAACTGAAACAGATCCCCACAACAAATTATAAACATGTGAACAGAGTACACAAGACTGGCAAAACCGTCTAAAGTCAACTCTGTCTGTTAGTAAAATATCTCGTGAACCATTGAACAAATTTTAATGAAACTCCTACATGGTAACCACTGGATGTACGTCTACAACTGTTGGACTTTTGGAGTCAATCCAATTCAAGATGGTTGTCAAAGCTAATCAACATTATACAGGGGGTCCCCGACTTACGAGCGAGTTCCGTTACTATGACTATCTCGTATAACAAAATCTCGTATGTTGGAACCCGAAACAAGTGTTGCTCGTAAGTCCGGATTTTCGGTCGTAAGGCGGAAAATTTATGCTAGCGCTACTACAAACACTCGTTTTTCATCACAAGTGTTCATACTAGTTCATAAACATGCTCAGAAACTTGTTTCCAAACGGTTAGCTAACACACTTTCATCTAAGAACACATAAAAGTGCTGTATTTTTTGTTTGTTCTTTACAAATTTACTGCTCGTTCGCCAACTCGTAAGGCCGGAACCTCGTAGGTCAGGGCGCTAGTAAGTCGGGGAGTACCTGTATAACACAAAATTTCTGTAACTGAAATGATTTTTCTGATATTGAGCTAAGATTTGGTGTGGTAGTAGCTGAGAGCAGCCCCAACAAGTACTCTGAGCATGACAGCTACAGCTCAGTCATTTCTCAACATGAGATGATCTCAGTCTACAGCGTTGGCATGAAAAGTGCTGGGCGTTTAATTTGACATATAATTTTGTGATTATTTGCAAACACAAATATTGGCAGAAGCAGCTAGCTGTAACTTTGCCCCTGAGGTCAGTTCTGGCAGGATTTTCATTCAGGATAACCGTCATCTAAAACTGATGGGGGGTAACAGCCTATAGATGTACTCTATCAACAGAAAGTTTCCTGGTTGCAACAACATATAAAAAATGTAAACAATATTTAACAATAAATATTCAAATTGTGTGTGTGTGTGCTTGCTGTNTTTTCATTCAGGATCATCTAAAACTGATGGGGGGTAACAGCCTATAGATGTACTCTATCAACAGAAAGTTTCCTGGTTGCAACAACATATAAAAAATGTAAACAATATTTAACAATAAATATTCAAATTGTGTGTGTGTGTGCTTGCTGTACCTCCAGGGATGCCCCCTGACTTCAGTGTGTTGTGGATGTCTGATGTAATCAGAAGCTCACTGATCCCTCTGGACTGCAAGGCCTTTCAAAATAAAACTCACAAGTGAAACATCGTTCAGACTCGGATGTTTCGGCACAGTTCTAACACAATACAGTCAAGAACTACAACATGCAGCTTTAAATGCTTTTACAAAGTGGAAAGATTGTAATAACACTTTGTAACTTTACTATTTCAAACAAATATAACATTGAACCTGTCTAGGGGTCAGGGTTGACAACCTGGGTCCCCAGAGCTGTGGGTTCGGATCCCACTTCTGACACCATGTAGTATTAAGTTTACTCGTATGTGTTAATATCAGCCAGGCGGGAAGCACTAATGGATCTTTTAGTCTGGCTTTATTGACTCTCTTAACATGCACATGTACGTCTACAGGTCCATCATTCTGATGTGTCCCCAGCGGACCTGCACCAACACATTGGTTCCTAGTATCCACACACAGTACAGATGTCTGATGTAATCAAACTGATCCCTCTGGACTGCAAGGCCTTTCAAAATAAAACTCACAAGTGAAACTCATCGTCCAGACTTGGATGTTTGGGCACAGTTCCAACACAATACAGTCAAGAACTTTACCTCTTTAATGAATAACATGTAGCTTTGATCCTTTGCAAAAGAGCCATACTCGTTTTCCACCTGCACAGCGATGATGGGGCCTCCCTTCTTGAACTGAAACACACAGCAAACACTTGGGTAAGAGGACGACATCTTAAATGAAGTCAGACTTGTTTTGAACTCGACTGGTAAAGCACGACCTGCAGCGGAACCAGTTTTGGAATCAGTTTGTCAAAGTAGACGTTGACGGCCTGAGTGAAGCTGGGGTGGGTGGTCCTCAGCCTCATGCTGCGGTCTCTGAGGAGCCAGCTGCAGGGAGCAAGAGAACAACGTGCAGAGCTTTTCATCCAAAGCGTCAGCGTGATGATCAAATCTTCAGACGTGTAACAACTCAGAGCTATGGAACGTGCCTTCAACTAAAGGAACAAACGTCCCCTCCATGTGTCACTGTGCACCCTGCTCAAACCTTTTATCCTTTCACACACACAAACTCTGCTTTACAAGAAGCTGTGTGTAAAGATCAGCAGCGCTACCTTGGCAGTCCTCCCAAGTCCAGCTCGGCAGAAATGTACGGACCAGGACGTAAAATCACCCACAGTCCCAGTTCAGCTGCAAGGCTAATGTAGGCTCTGAAATCACACAAAGGTCACGCTAAGGTCAGACCCTAAAACGTGTCATTTTATCATTTGATGTTGTGTGAAAAGCACATGGCAGCAACACAAACAGTAATGTCACACGTCCCTCCTCATGTCTCCCCTCTGGCTCGTTACGTGCTGTGGAGCAGTGTGTTGTTGTGGAGACGTTCCTGTTGTCAGGAGGGACTCTGACTCCAGTCTGTCCCTCGTGAACTGATGTTCACATGATGAGAGGGGAAGGAGAGAGTCTATCTATCCATCCATCCATCCATCCATCCATCCATCTATCTATCTATCTATCTATCTATCTATCTATCTATCTATCTATCTATCTATCTATCTATCTATCTATCTATCATCTATCTATCTATCTATCTATCTATCTATCTATCTATCTATCTATCTATCTATCTATCTATCTATCTATCTATCTATCTATCTATCTATCTATCTATCTATCTATCTATCTATCTATCTATCTATCTATCTATCTATCTATCTATCTATCTATCTATCTATCTATCTATCTATCTATCTATCTATCTATCTATCTATCTATCTATCTATCTATCTATCTATCTATCTATCTATCTATCTATCTATCTATCTATCTATCTATCTATCTATCTATCTATCTATCTATCTATCTATCTATCTATCTATCTATCTATCTATCTATCTATCTATCTATCTATCTATCTATCTATCTATCTATCTATCTGTCTGTCTGTCTGTCTGTCTGTCTGTCTGTCTGTCTGTCTGTCTGTCTGTCTGTCTGTCTGTCTGTCTGTCTGTCTGTAATCTTGTTTTTGATCATTTTAGTTTGATGCATGTTAGGCTGATTGGTAACTCTAAATTGTCTCTAGGTGTGAGCGAGAGAGTGAATGATTGTTTGTCTTTTTTGTGTCTGTGTGTCCCTGTGATGGACTGAAAGCCTGTCCAGGGTGTCCCCCGCCCATTGCCCAGTGATAGCTGGACATAGGCACCAGTGGCACCAGTGACCCCTGCAACCCAAAAATGAAGAAACGGGTAAAGATAATGGATGGATGGATGGATGGATGGATGGATGGATGGATGGATGGACGGACGGACAGATGAATGGATTGATTTAACTATCCTCAGTTCACAAGGAACATTATCCCAGAGTACAACAAAGATAAGTCCAAACTCTAATCGATTTCTTTTACTAATCATTCTAATCATTCTAATCAGCAGCAAGACAGTCTTGTTCAGGTCATAGGTCTGTCTTGTAAATTAGACTACCTGTCTCAGTTACATGTCTAAAAAAACACATTTTAAAAAAACAAGCAAATTACAAAATACTGTACCAGTTTGTAAAAGTTATACTTTTCAGGAAACCAACAGACTATGTGAGAACTTGCCTTTGGCACAATCTCCCATTCTGAGCAGATCAGAGGTGACACGAACTTAAAACTTTAGAGAATTTTGGAACATCTAATAATAACAAAATACAATAGGCCAGTCTAAAAATGATAAATGCATGGACCAGTTTGTTACCATCATTTTAGGACAACATATTTCTAATATTCATCAAGTTGCATGAGTGAAAGACAGGTGTCAGTAACATTTTATGTGAGGGATAAGCAACCTGTCCTGGCTCAAAGTAACACAAAGATTCTTTACATTGGTGCTAAAAGCATGTTATTGTCATCCAGGATGAATGTATCTCACTGAGCTGTAACAGTTGAACCAGTTGTCAACTCAAAAATTACAAGAAAAAAATGCAATTTTCCCATTGTGCTCTGAATTTTGAATTTTTGTGACCAGAAAATGATTTGGTCATATTTTGAATTGCCAGTTTTTGGAAACCACAACCTATTGCAAAACTTGTACTATTTAATTCTTGGCCACACACATCATTTTGTTTTCCACCTCCACCCACATTAAACCCACTTCAGCTTGTTTTAATGTGTATGTATTATCATCATTGTATGTTCCCATAGAATGGTGAAATTGTCTCTGTATTTAACCCATCCACCCCCAGCTGGAGCAGTGGGCAGCTATTGGAGATGTGCAATGACTGGGGATCGAACCTGGGACTTTCAGGTCCCAAGTCGGCGGCCCTGACTCTACACCATCTCAACCACCTGAGATGGGGTAGTGGTTTGTACCCACTTTGACGGCTGCCCCTACATTATAATTTCATCAAAGTAAAGATGTAGGTAGATTTAAACCAGTTTTTAACAATTATAATGTATAAATGGTGTGGTTTTTAAACCTATATGTTTTCTGTCAGAGATCTCTCATGATCTCCCATGCAAGTGTCAAAATACAGCTCTTACACTCATGAGACACCTGCAACAAAATCGAGAAGGGTTTAAGATGCCTGCAACAAGTTTACGCCTATATTGAGAGAAAATTTGTCACACATTTCTTGAACATTTTCAAAACTCAAAGAAAAATACTGTTAACGTCTGCAACTTCAGCAAGGAAACGGAGAACACCCTCAAATATTGCAAGACCTTCTGGAGACTCCTTCAGAAAATGTTGTTCACCAACTAGTTGCCAGCAGTCACAAGTCATCTGAGTTTTAAAGTCATCAATATGTTTGTGTGTAAGACATGCAGTAGTCTAAGTAATAGATTGGATTCAACAGACTTTATAGCTAAACAACAGAGCATCATCAGCATATATAGAAATGTATCCTGCACAGTTTAATACCTCTGCTGCCCTGCAACCCGACTCCAGAACAAGCTGCAGATAATGGATGAATAAAGACAAGAACAACAATATTCTCCTTACTCTAAGTCCAGCTGTGTGTTAAAGTTGAAGACTCCCATCTCTGGCTGATGCAGACTCCATGGCACGTGTCTGCAAGGATACTCACATGAACATGTAACTGGTGGAAAGACTTACATTGTAAAACAACAAGTGTGTTGTAGACATACGTAGTGAGGGTGTTGATGCCACAGGCCTTCATCTTCATAAGCCTGTCCCTCCAGTAGGCCCTAGGTACCCGGAAATAATGGATGGACCCTCCAAGGATACAAAAGGGCTCTCCCTCCAGGGTGAACTGAGACGTGTTGGCACTTAGACCCACATTTCTGCTCATCCTCCACCTCTTAGTTGGTATGCTGGAAGAGAAGTAGTGGATTGCTCACGTCACAATCACATTATGTGACACACAAGCCTATCTATTGTGCTACAGCTGACCCCATGACGCGCCTGATAGGAATTTACAAATGTCTTAGACGTCCATTGTGTTGCTTTAAAATTCATTTTTTATTTCATTCCTGTAACAAGATACTGTATCTGTTGCGTACTAAAGTTAAACTTACGAGCAATGAAGGAAACAGCTATAAGGACAGACCTGTAATGAACAACTGAAAAGACAACAAACAAAAAGTCCCACCTAAAACAAAATTAATAGGCAGCACTTACCTGAGATATTTATAGATCATAAAGCCAACTATGCACAAGAAAACGAGCGCATACTTCCTTTTGTGCACATTTCTAATCCTTAAAACAACCATGGGTGGAGTATGAGATCATTTATAACATAGGAAGCAATGGGACTGAACACGAACAGCATCTGAGAGCAGATGAATGCATGAGGTTTGTCTGACAACTGCACCGCCTTGTGGGAGGACCTCTGTGCCAACCCAGCGGAGCAAGAGGAGTTTCTGCTGCGTGGAAAACACACACCTACACACTAGTTCATCTTAATTAGGGCACAATCCAAACGTACAACATTTTAAATAGAGCTTTTTTTAAATCAAAACAAAAACATTCAAACTTGATTGGATTTAATCTTTAATATGAATTTCTAATTATATAAACACTTTTAAAGCAGTACACATTAAATATACTGTTCATTTTTTTATACAATTGTAAGACTGAGTAGATATTCGTTTGGCACAAGGGGGACGTCAAGGTTGTATTAATACCAGCATTAAACTGTGATTTCTAGTTCAACGTTCTTTAATGTCATTCACATCACATGTGTGGTACATGAGGTGGAACAAAGTTATGTCCTCAAGGTCCCAGTTACACCCAAAAATAACAAAAATATATAGTATCAAAATAGACAGAGGATCTAAGATATACACTAAATGCTAAACAAACACTAAACAATATGCTAAAAGATCTAAAATATTTGCTAAACACTAATAATGTAAAATAATACGGTATATTGAACAGCAGCCCGAACATGAGTCTGTAGTGAGTAGATGGGTATGAAAGAATACAGCAGCATAAGATCAGCAGCATAGATAATCAGCAGCACAGACAAATCACATATCACCAACTAAAGTGGTGTTACAATGATTTCCTTTTTTTTTCCCCACAGTGATTATCCTGGTTAGGGATTATGTGTCAGCCTAAGGGTAGAAGCTGTTCCTCAGTACAGTATAGTTGTTCTACACTTAATGCTCCACAGCCATATGCCTGAGTGGAGAGGGGCAAAAAGTGTGTGTGCTGGGTGAGTGGGGTCCTTCATGATGCAGGTGGCTCTTTTCCTGCATCTGGAGGTGTAGATGTCTGTGATGGTGGAGACTGACTCCAACATCTTCTGTGCAGCCTTCACCACTCTCTGCAAAGCTTTTCTTTCTGCAGCTGTGCAGCCTCCATGCCACACGTTGATGCTGGAGCACAGGATGCTCTCCACTGCACACCTGTAGAAGGAGGTGAGGACTGAGCTACTCAGACCAGCTCGTCTCAGCCGTCTGAGGAAGTAGAGTCTCTGATGACCTTTCTTGATCAGGCTGGTGGTGTTGTTGCTCCAGCTGAGGTTATTGTTCATGTGTACACCCAAGTACTTGTAGCTGGAGACCACTTCCACTGCAGATCCACACATGTCCAGGAGGGAGTAGGTGTGACTATTCCTTCTGAAATCCAATCATCTCCTTTGTCTTCTTCACATTCGTGCTGCTGTTTATAATGATGTTTTTCTACTATATTAGGCTTAGTGTATTTCTAGTTGATGTTTTCTTAGTTAATCCTAGATGTTATTACTGTTTTTCTTCTTGCATTTGTTGTTGGATGTAACTGGGACCCTGTGTACATAATCTCGTTTTCATCACATGTACCACATGCGGTGCAAATGACAATAAAGACTCTCTGACTCTGACATTGATGTGAAGATTGTTCTTCCTGCACCAGCTCTCCAGGTGTTCCACCTCCTGCCTGTAGCTGGACTCATCGTTGTTTGTGACGCATCCCACCACCACTGTATCATCTGCAAACTTTACAATATGACGGCACAGATGGGTAGGTGCGCACTGCACAGTCATATGTGAGCAGAGTGAACAAGAGGGGGCTCAACACACAGCCCTGAGGGAAGCCAGTGCTGAGGGTTATGGTGGAGAAGGAGAAGTTGTGGATCCTCACAGACTGTGGTCTGTTCGTTAAGAAATCCAGGACCTAGTTGCACAGGGAGGGCTTAGTCACTAAGATAAGATAGAACTTTATTAATCCCACAGGAAATTGTTGTGCCAGAGTTGAAGTACAAATAATAATAATAATAATGAATTCAATTTATAACGCACTTTTCATTAATGAAAATCTCAAAGTGCTACAAGGTGCAACAGAATTAAATGTCAATAAAACAAGTAAAAAAACAAGTAAAATCAATAACAGTATCAACTAAGATCAAAAGTAGAATCATGAGGAGGTAGAGTATGCTCGGTCGAAAAGAAAGGTCTTCAAGCCGCTCTTAAAGTCAACCACAGACTGTGGGGCTCTCAGACAGTCAGGAAGAGAGTTCCACAGGCGGGGGGCAGCCACACTGAAAGCCCGGTCTCCCATGGTCCTTAATTTGGTTCTCGGAATGTGAAGGAGATTACTGTTCTGTGACCGCAGCGAACGGGTGGATGAGTATGGAATAAGAATATCCTTCAGATAATCTGGTGAAGTTCCGTGTAAGCATTGATGTGTAATGAGAGCAGTTTTGTACTGAATTCTGTAGGCGACAGGAAGCCAATGAAGGTTATGGAGAATGGGCGTAATATGTTCAAATTTACGAACTCTCAACAAGATCCTTGCTGCACTGTTTTGAATATATTGAAGTTTTTGTAGGTTTTTGGCAGGGATTCCAATAAACAGGGAGTTGCAGTAGTCGAGCCTGGAGGAGACAAAAGCATGGACGAGCTTCTCAGCATCGGAAAAAGTTAGGGATGGGCGAAGTCTGGAGATGTTTCGAAGATGGAAGAAGCAAGTTTTAAACAGAAGCTTAATGTGATTTTCAAATGTAAGATGAGAGTCCATTTTTATTCCAAGATTTGTAACAGAGGTGGAGAGGGGGATGTCTTGTCCAGAAAAGGAAAGTGTTGTTATAGGAGATGTTTGTACCTGGTGAGGGGTGCCAATCAGTATGGCCTCAGTCTTGGAGCAGTTTAATTGAAGAAAGTTCTGATTCATCCATGCCCTAATTGCCTCCAGGCAGGCAGAGAGGGCAGTGAGTGAAGATGGAGATGACAAGGTGGAAGATGAGGATGCTCCAGTCCTGATGTAAAGCTGTGTATCGTCGGCATAACAGTGAAAAGAAATGTTGAACTGATTAATAATTTGACCTAAAGGCAGCATGTAAAGGGAAAACAGCAGGGGCCCCAGAACCGACCCCTGAGGGACACCACAGGAGACACAGACTGTCTGGGACGTGGCGTTGCCAAGACTAACACATTCCAGCCTATTGGAGAGGAAAGATTTGAACCAGTCCAGGACGGTGTCGCAGAGACCGACCTCCACATGAAGACGGTGGAGGAGGATACTATGGTCCACAGTGTCGAAGGCTGCAGTGAGGTCAAGGAGGACAAGGATGGAGGGAGAGCCAGTGTCAGCAGCCAAGAGGACATCATTGGTAACCCTCAGCAATGCAGTCTCTGTACTGTGAGCTGCCCTGAATCCAGACTGGAACTTCTCATACAGAGAGTGTTGTTGTAGGTGGTCCTGCAGCTGAGCAGCAACAGCTTTTTCCAGCACTTTAGACAGAAAAGGGAGGTGTGAAATTGGGCGGTAATTAGAAAAAATGTCGGGATCCAAATTAGATTTTTTCAGAAGAGGCCTAATGATGGCAGTTTTTAGAGGCAGTGGAACATGACCAGATTGTAGAGACTGATTTATTATTTGAGTGATTAGTGGGCCTATTGCAGAGTGATTGGTTTTTATGAGAGACGAGGGGAAAGGATCCAGGGCGCAGGATGAAGGCTTCATTTTCTTGATGATGGCCTCCACCTCACTCTGAACAACTTCGTCAAAGCTGTTTAGGGTCCCAGAATGCAGACGGGTAGGTGGCACACTGAGAACAGGGAGGTTGTGGAGCTGAGATCTGATAGTGTCAACTTTGGTTTTAAAAGATGAAAGAAATAGGTCGCATTTTTGAGCAGAGTCCTCAAGAGTTTGTTTAATGGGATTAAGCAGACGAGTTACTGTGGAGAAAAGCTGTTTAGAGTTTCCAGGGCAGGAGTTGATGATGTTAGAATAATATTTGGAGCGTGCTTCTTTAAGCGAATAGGCGTACGCTTTCTGATGTTCTTTATATGCCTGCTTATGCACAGAGAGACCAGATGATTTTACACGTCTCTCAATAGCACGGCCAGTTGCCTTCATCTTGCGCAGCTCATCAGTGTACCAGGGGGCTGAACGCGAGAAAGACACCAGTCTTGTCTTCAAGGGGGCGTGTAGGTCCAGGAGCTCCCGAAGAGATTGGTTGTAGTAATCCACAGAGTCATCTGCAGAAGGATGATTGACAGCGCTCAGGGTGTGAAGATCAGCAGACAGAACATCAGGGGAAATGTTTTTAAGGTCACGGAACTGGATGGGTCGTTTTGGGTTTGAAGCAGGCGAAGATGAAGGCACTTCCAGGGAGATGACCCTGTGGTCTGAGACACCCAGGTCATATACAGATAAGTTATTGATGAGTACAGTGTCTGTAATCACCAAATCCAGAGTATGCCCCCTGCTGTGCGTAGGGGCGTCAACATGTTGAGTGAGATTAAGAGATTCCAAAAGAGACTTAAATCTGTTGCCAGAGGTGAAGAATTATTTAAGTCACCAAGAAAAATAGTCTTCACAGGGGAGGTGCAGAAAAAAGTGAGGTCATGCATCCATCCATCCATGCAAATGAATATTCATTCATTCAACCTTTATATAGACAAGTTAAGCCTCAAGCACTCATTTATAAAAGAGAGACAAGGAATCACACAAGATATAAAAAATAACAGAATATTAAAAATACCAGCAATTAAGATCTGAACAGGTCAAGTGCAGACATGTGTTATATGTCTAATGTGTGAAATGTTTTAATGTGAAAAACAAAGTGTTAATTGTTGTGCAGGATTAATTTTATTATCCTATGTGCAGAAAGGGGGAGGAGTTGAAATGTTTGATGGCCACAAGGAGGAATAACTTCCTGTGACGTTCTGTAGACCTTCAGAAACTGACACAGTCTAATTACGTCCTTTTACTTTCCACTTCACTATACAGTAACTCGATTAATAGGTGCTTCCCCCCCTCTGGGGTCTTTTTTACCGTTACTAACTATACAGCCTGAACATAAATACTGTACCAAACTAACACTACATACAACACAAATAACCTAAACAATTATATTTCTGTCCCAAAAGTACCCAGCATCCAGTGTCTTGCATTCAAGAACTTCCATTCCATCCATCCATGCATCCATTATCTTCCACTTGTTCCAAAGTCAGGTCGTGGGGGCAGCAGCTGGAGCAGGGAGGTCCATCTTTTCACAGCCACCTCTTCCAGCTCTTCTGGGAGGACCACAAGGCATTCCCAGGCCAACAAAGAGACGTATTATCTCCAGCGTGTCCTGGGTCTTCCCCGAGGTCTCCTCCCATACCATGCCAGATTTATTTACAGAGCATTTTATACACCCACTGGACCAAAGTGCTGTACAGTACACATAATAAAACAATCATACAGTCAGATAAAGAGTGATTAAAATGATTAAGTCAACTCTCAGTTAGTTGGACATGCTCGAAGCACCTCCCTAGGGAGGTGACCAGGAAAAAACACTCAGATTTATTTATCCAGACAGGATTCATATCTGACAAATTAGTTTCCATTGAAAGCAGTTGATGGAAGTTTGGTAACTCAAGGTGCAGTCCATTTTAGATTCATATTAACCTGTAACTACCAAGTTAATTATTGATTATTATGTAACTCACAGAGCCATATTTCCACCATAACTTGGTCCTGTAGTGAGCTTATAGTCCCTGTTAAATATCCACCGATTCATTATAACTTTTAACATAAAACGCCCTGCGGGTCATCCCACTTCTTAGCTGCTCTCTTCAGGATCTTCTCAGTGGATCATGTTCCTCTGTCACATCAACCCTCTGCATACCTTCCATCACTCCATGACCATCTCCGTGCTCGTCGTCTCCTCCTCCTCCTCCCTAGGAGCTTCATGTTAAACACCATGGGTGCAGCATTTCCAGTGTCTATCTTGTGCATATGTCCAAACCATCTCAGCCTTTTCTTCTTATTTCTAACATGTCCATTTTAGTCACTGCCAATAAAAAACTCAACATTTATTCTATAGAAACACTGTCCTCTGGTGTCAGCTTTAAATACTGCAACAGGTTAACTACAAACTGAGAAGCTGAAGAACTGTTGAACATCATCAGATGTTGCCTTCAATGAGATTTTCCTAAAAATGGAAGTATACCTTCAATTATTTCTTTGTTCCAGTGTGAACAAAATCAGATTAGATCACAGATTCTGTTTTTATTCACATTTATACCATTCCAACCTGTTCTGAATTGGACTGGTTCATGTTAATATTCAGTTATGAGACAATGGACCCACCACTCCCTGTGAGCAGACTTACTGGAAACATGGATACAACACTGGTGTCCCTGGACTGGATCAAGTTTGATCTGAGAAACACATTTCAAGTGTCACAGGTTTCTGGTGGTTTGTGTCGTTGCACAGTGTGAACCGTAGTTAAAAACAAACACGAAGAAATGATTGAAAGGACTTTAGTGACAACGAGCAGCAGCTGAAGACAGAAACATGGAGTCCGAGTGCTCCCATGAAGAAACAATAAATTAAACGTGAACACGAAGTGACTGAACATTTGCTCTGATGAGTCCTCGTTCAGGTCTGACCCGGAACACACATCCACCCGGTCAGAACCTTTAGAACCAGATGAGACCCGTTACTGTTGGACTCAGCTTCACGCCGTGACGGTGCCTCATGTTTCTGACATCACTATGACATCATCATGCTGTTCAGACCCCATGAAAGGAAACGTACGGAGCAGTCATGTGACCTGCTGGACAAACCAGAACTGAAACCAGAACATAAAGAGCGGGTGGACCTGGGTCTGTGAGGTTCTGCTACAGATTATTTGTTCTTATAGTCCTAGTCTGATCTTTTAGCAGACCAACACTCTGCAGTCTTTGTGAGTCCTGACCCCCACGTGTTAGGAGGTCCAGCGCCACCAGGCCACCTTCATGCGGTCCCACACGGCACCTAAGGAGTCAAAGGCAGGACGCACGTCCAGGACGGAGAACTGGAACGTGTTTTTGTCCACCTCCCCGTCGTAGTAGTCGATGACGTAGCGCACCTCCTTCCCACAGCGGTCCACGATCCAGTCGTGACGGTCGAAAGGCAGCTCGTACCTGCAGGGACAGAGGGACGCTCAGACTGCTGTAGACCCTGAAACCCGCCCAACACCCGCCCCACCAGCTGCTGGCTTCATGGAGGACATCGATTCAAACATTGTTCAACATGGATGAAGAATCAACAGGAGAGAGGAGCTCACCCCATCCAGTGGCGGAATCGTGCCCTGGGGGAGAACTCTTTGGCCTTCCCACCAAACCTCTTGAGTGTGGGTCCACATGGACACTCGCTGTCAGGACACAAGACAGAAGACATGTTCATGAGACAACACACGAAGGGTCAGAGTTTTATTCTGTCACGTCCACAGAGAAAAAAGACAGAAAGTCCAAGTCCCCCCAGCTTTGTGTTCATCCAGTAAAGAGATCTCTTCAGTTGGGGACAGGGACATGACTTCTGACTGGTGGATGTCCTCAAGATGTTCAGGACATGTAGAGGACATTGTGCTGTCCCTGTTGCAGGGTGTGGTGGTCTGAACTCTGCAGAAACTGACATGGTGGCCCATCCTCCTGGTGTGCTGCTGCTTTGATGGTCTGGATCAGGTCACCCTTGGTTTTAGACAGCTTCACGTCCTGCTCTGACAGTGATCCAGACTCTCCAGGACCTGTATACTTCTTCAGACCGGCCCACACTGTGAGGAGACCCCCTCTGGCCCTGACCTTATCTGAACTGGTCTGGAGACCTTCAGCCCCACGCTGACATTAGACATCAGTGATGAGGTGTTCTGGAGTTACCGTGCGTGCAGGGCTTCCCACTTCAGGATCTCCTGCCAGGCCTGCTCGTTGTTCTGGTTGTGGATCTTAATGATGTTGCTCATGTCTTTAGGAGCCAGGTCGTCATCTCGCCAGCGCCACCTGCAGTTCAGGAAGAGTGACAGTTTCTCGTGAGAACAATGCTCTTCTGATGACATGGACAGCGATGTCCTGACAGATGGTCCAAAACGCGCTGGAGCATCAGACTCAGTTCCTCTGAGGACTCTGATGCTGCTTGCAGAAAGAGACTGCAGCAGCTAATGTCCAACAAAACCTCATGGCAGCCCGGTGAGGCTCTGGCTTTAAAACAGGGATGGACTGAAACTGATACAATGGAACAGAGACACACCTGAGCACTATTCATGTGTTCATTGTTCATGTGTTCATTGTTCATGTGTTCATTATTCGTGTGTTCATTGTGTGTGCGTTCATTATTCAGAGCATCATCGACACAGATAAAATCATTGTTCTTCTCCAGAAGTGAACTTGTACAACAGATTTAGTTCTAATTCTGAGTGTCCTCCAATGTCCTGACCTGGGCTCAGACCTGCAGCCTCAGGACCTCACAGGACCGTCCACTGAACCGAACTGCAAACTTCACGAGGTCTGAACTCATTGGGAGGAAGTCCAATATTTAACAAACAAAACACTGTACAGTATGTGTTTGTTTTTCTAAAAGACTAGTTTTCTGTTCTGCATGAGAAGATATTTGATCTTGGCTGTTGGCCTCCTGTCCTGACCTGGGTGGAGTTTACTGTACAAGTTCTCTCCAAGCACATCTGGATGTTATCACAGACTACAAAGCTCCATGTTGGGCTGACTGGTAACTAAACGATCCTGTGAGAGAGAGAATGGTTGTTTGTCTCAATATGTGTCCCTGTGATGGACTGGAGACCTGTCCAGTGTCTCCACCTCTCACACTGTGACTGATGGATCTAAATTATTTTCTGATATAATTGTATCCAACTCCCACAACCCCCGAGTTCTTTTTTTCCACCCTGAACACAGTTCAACACCTCAGTGAACCATCACCTCTGGAAGGCTCAACTGAACTGTGTGAAAAATTCCTCCATTTCTTTTTAGACAAAGTTGTGAACATCCAGGCACTCCGGGCACTTTCTTGACCCAGGCACTCATTTCTCCACCAGCTCATGTTCCATCCATCCCATCTCAGTGTGTAGCTGTGTTTGACCACTTTGAGCCCACCTCTCTGTCTTCACTGGAGCAGGTCATGTCCAGCATGAAGCCATCTGGTTCCCCTTTGATGTAGTCCCCCCCTCGACTACTAAAGGAGGTTTTTCCTACTCTTGGTCCTTCTATTCTTGCTATTGTGAACACCAGTTTATCCTCAGGTGTGGTCCCAAAAACCTTTTAACATGCTGCTGTCCAGCCTCTCCTGAAAAAAAAAAAACCTAACCTTGACCCCTCGGTGGTGTCCAACTTCCGGCCTGTCTCCAGACTCCCATTCATTTCCAAACTACTGGAAAAAATTGTTGAGTCTCAGTTGAAATGTTTCTTGGGAGGATCACGGCATCCTAGAGTTGTTCCAATCTGGCTTCAAATCTCTCCATTTCTAGGCTGGAGCAGTGGGTGGGCATCACAGGGTCTGCCCTCAAATGGTTTGAGTCCTACCTCTCAGACAGAACCTTTTGTGTCAATATCAAAGATTTCAGTTCAGCATCTGCAGCGCTTCAGTGGGGGGTACCGCAGGGGTCCATTCTCTGTCCCCTTCTCTTTTCGTTATACCTGCTGCCATTAGGTGCTATTTTCCGCAAACACAACATATCCTTCACTTGTCAAATTTACTTTCCCCTGAGGCACAGAGGCTCAAGCTCTATTCAACCTCTTCTTGACTGTCTGGCTGACATCCAGGACTGGATGGCTTCAAACTTCTTAAGTTTCAATGAGAAGAAGTCTGATGTCATGTTTTTCCACCCCAATGGCTCACTCATGAATAGGGTTGGGCATCGAGAATCGAGAATCGTTCGGAACCGGGACTAACTGTCCGGTTTTCCCGGAATCGTTCAAAATATTAATTTGCGATTCCTATTTTCGATGCTAGTTAGCCGACCGGAAGTAGCCGCCACCGAAAACCAACGAAGAAGAATTCACCGGAAGTGTGCATTCCGCGATTGAAAGCTTACTAATTAATAAAATGACCAGTCAGGTCAGTGCAGCACTTGCAATAATTTTATATCATGCAAAGGAGGGTGGAGAAGTAAAATAGTGTCCCGTCTTTGACGCGCTCCACCGGATTATTTTCGCTTCGTATCCGACCGGAAGTACAGAGTGGTCCGTCTGCAAAACGCTCCGCCGAACTTTTCGCTAATCGCTACCTCTTCGGCTCCATCAGGTAAATAAATAAACTATAAACTACATCTCATACCAACATTAAGGCAGCTAACAAGTTATACTCCGCTTAAAGCGGTAAGTCAGCTCAAATACAAACACGATGCTAACGTTAGCTTGTATTTTTTTCTTCTTAGACAAACGACCTGAAATGGCTTCACAGTGTTCACCAGTGACTGTCCAAGGTAAAAACGTCAGTGTTAACTGAATGAAGAGTGCCACAGAACTGTTACAGCATATGTTGTGAAAAGGTTGCATCCCTTTTCAGATGTGAATTCAACCATGGATTGCACATTGCACTCAAATCCAACACTTATTAACATTCTTAATCCATTTAAAGTTCTCTGTGTCTTTTAAAATGTTTTAATGTCTCTAGTTTTCATTATTATATAATTTCTGTTTATGTTCTCTTTCATTCCATTATGAGTGAATGTCACAGTTTGAAGAATTATTGAATAGGTTAGTTAGGCAATAACAACAGAGCTAATAATTGTACACATTCTCAGTCTTAAAAATGATTTAATAATCTCTTTTTACTGATAATACTGATAAACCTGTTGTTTGTTTAGGAACTTCCTGCAGTCTGTCCAGAAAGTCTCCACTGGAGGAGCGTTTTGCTGAGGAAGAGGCACAACATAATGTCACAGCTCCATGTCCATGAAGAAACAAATGGAGAGAGGGCTGCAGATACCAGGACATCCCACCAGCTGTTCTGTCTGAGGATCCTGCTGCTGCTGGTGGAACCAGGTTAGCCCATCAGTGGGAGCTCAGTAACATGACTGCAGCATCAGACACTGGACAATATTATATGTATAATAATAATAATAATATATGTTGGTGAGTCCATGTTGGCTCTAATCTGCCCTGTGAGAAATTCATAGTAAATGTAACAAAAAGGAAAAAGTTCATAGCATTAAATTCAAACAGAAGTTCAAATTATTTCATCCTGAAATAACTCTGGCTAACTACTGTAGCTTTTTTATAACATGGAGTTAAACTCAAAGTAGTCTCCTCAGATAAATAGTGTTACCATTATTTTTATATTAAAGTTTCTGTTAACTTATTATTTTTATATTTGATTGTTTCTGTTCAGTGCCCTGAGACAACTTCTGTTGTGACTTGGAGCTATATAGTATAAATAAACTGAACTGAATTGAATTGACACGTCTTTTTGTAACCCCGCCTACAAAAAGAATCGGAATCGAGAATCGAAAAGAATCGGAATCGAAACGAAGAATCGGAACCGGAACCGCTCAAATTCAAACGATGCCCAACCCCATTCATGAACCATGACATTGACCTTCTCTCTCTAGCCCCGCTAGAGAAACAAAGGGTCACTAATCTGGGGTTGATAATGGACCCTTCCCTGAAACGTAACAGTCATGTAAACATGATTGTTGAATCCTGTTTTTTTTCAGCTGAGGCGGCTGTCTAAGCTGAAGCCCATACTATCCAAAAAGAACCTGGAGACAGTAATACTGTACATGCATTCATAACATCGAGGCTCGATTACTGCAATGCACTTCTGTTTGGAATCAGTCAGTCCTCCATTGCACGGCTACAGCTGGTCCAAAATGCTGCAGCCCGATTCTTAACTGGTACAGGCCATAGAGAGCACATCACACCAGTTTTGGCCTCCCTGCACTGGCTACCCATTCACCTTCAGATCCAGTTTAAAATACTCATGTATGTTTTTAAATCTCTGAACAGTTCCGCTCCACCTTATCTCACTGACCTTCTGCAGCCATATGTCCCACCGCGCTCTCTGAGGTCAGCAGACCAGATGCTTCTGTCAGTCCCAGAAACTCGTTGTAAGCTCAGAGGTGACAGGGCTTTCTCTGTTGCAGGTCCAAGACTGTGGAATGAGTTGCCACTGAGTGTCAGGCAGGCTCCCACTCCCACAGTCTTTAAGTCTTGCTTGAAAACCCACTTCTATTCTCTTGCCTTTAACAGTGTGATTTGTTTTGATCCTCTCTGTACTATACAGTGTTGGCCATTTTAGTTAGTTTCTGCTGCTATTTGTATCTTGTGTTTTCCTGTCCGCTGTGCTTGTTTGTTTCTATTGTACCGCACTTTGTTTGGCCTTGTTGCTGTTTTAATTGCTCTATAAATAAATTGGTATGGTATGGAGACAGACACCAGTTCACCGAGAAGAAAGAAGAAGCAGGTGAAGAACAAAGATGGTTGGTAACAGGACGTAGGATCTTCCTCACCCTTTTCTCAGCATAGCATTCCAGAACATCTGCTCAGACGGATAAACCCAGTTTTTGGCCGTGCTGTGTCGGGGAATGTTGGACTCTTCTCTAGAGATGGACAGTTCGAAGGGCTGGTCTGGAGCTGGAGTTTGGTTAGGAGGAGGCATCTGTGCACGGAGCAAACAGAACGTAAAGCATCACATCACTGCCTGAAAAACAGAGCGTGCACCTGTGAACATCAGCAGGAGCGTTCAGACCGAGCCGCAGGGCTGGCTGGAGTCAACACGCTGTAAATAAATAGTTTGAGTAACAAGATGGATGTGATTGTCCTCTGATGTGTCTGAATGTTCCTACATCATTCTCACTGTTCAGACGTTTCTTCAGCTCGTACATCGTTCCACAGCTTTTGTTCTCTTCAACATTTCATGAATCAAAACGTTCGGCTCATTCAGGACATTCCTGCTGTCGCTTCTGCTATATGAGAAGTTTTTACTTTTTGAAATACAGTTTAGCTTTGTCAGCCATGTTTTCTCACTGAAAATGAACCTTGACATCCTTCAAACCCTTTGTGCTATTTACAACTTTTTACTGCTCATTTCAACCCATATTCACTCCCATCTGCTCACTACAGGGGACATCAGGGGAAAAACATTTCCCCTGATGTTCTGTCCACTGATCTTCACGCCCTGACCGCTGTCAATCACTCATCTGCAGATGACTCTGTGGATTACTACAACCAATCTCTCCAGGAGCTTCTGGACCTACATGCTCCCTTGAAGACAAGACTGGTGTCTTTCTCCCGTTCAGCCCCCTGGTACACTGGTGAGCTACGCAGGATGAAGGCAACTGGCCGTGCTATTGAGAGACGTGTAAAATCATCTGGTCTCTCTGTACATAAGCAGGCATACAAAGAACATCAGAAAGCGTACGCCTATTCTCTTAAAGAAGCACGCTCCAAATATTATTCCAACATCATCAACACCTGCCCTGGAAACTCTAAACAGCTCTTCTCCACAATAACTCATCTGCTTAATCCCATTAAACAAACTCATGAGGACTCTGTTCAAAAATGCAACCTGTTCCTCTCATCATTTAAAAACAAAGTTGACACTATCAGATCTCAGCTCCACAACCTCCCTGATCTTAGTGTGCCATCTACCCGTCTGCTTTCTGGGACCCTGAGCAGCTTTGATGAAGTTGTTCAGAGTGAGGTGGAGACCATCCTCAAGAAAATGAAGCCTTCATCCTGCGCCCTGGATCCCTTCCCCTCGTCTCTCATAAAATCCAATCACTCTGCAATAAGCCCATTAATCACACAAATAATAAACAAGTCTCTACAATCTGGTCATGTTCCACTGCCTCTAAAAACTGCCATCATTAGGCCTCTTCTGAAAAAATCTAATTTGGATCCCGACATTTTTTCTAATTACCGCCCAATTTCCCACCTCCCATTTCTGTCCAAAGTGCTGGAGAAAGCAGTTGCTGCTCAGCTGCAGGACCACCTACAGCAACACTCTCTGTATGAGAAGTTCCAGTCTGGATTCAGAGCAGCTCACAGTACTGAGACTGCACTGCTGAGAGTAACAAATTAGCAATTGCTGCTCAGCTGCAGGACCACCTACAGCAACACTCTCTGTATGAGAAGTTCCAGTCTGGATTCAGAGCAGCTCACAGTACTGAGACTGCATTGCTGAGAGTTACCAATGATGTCCTCATGGCTGCTGACACTGGTTCTCCCTCCATCCTTGTCCTCCTTGACCTCACTGCAGCCTTCGACACTGTGGACCATAGTATCCTCCTCCACCGTCTTCATGTGGAGGTCGGTCTCTGTGACACTGTCCTGGACTGGTTCAAATCTTTCCTCTCCAATAGGCTGGAATGTGTTAGTCTTGGCAATGCCACTTCCCAGACAGTCGGTGTCTCCTGTGGTGTCCCTCAAGGGTCAGTTCTGGGGCCCCTGCTGTTTTCCCTTTACATGCTGCCTTTAGGTCAAATTATTAATCAGTTCAACATTTCTTTTCACTGCTATGCCGACGACACACAGCTTTACATCAGGACTGGAGCATCCTCATCATCCCCATCTCCATCTTCACTCACTGCCCTCTCTGCCTGCCTGGAGGAAATAAAGGCATGGATGAATCAGAACTTTCTTCAATTAAACTGCTCGAAGACTGAGGCCATATTGATTGGCACCCCTCACCAGATACAAACATCAACTTTAACAACAATCTCCTTCTCTGGTCAAGACATCCCCCTCTCCACCTCTGTTACAAATCTTGGAATAAAAATGGACTCTCATCTTACATTTGAAAATCACATTAAGCATCTGTTTAAAACCTGCTTCTTCCATCTTCGAAACATCTCCAGACTTCGCCCATCTCTGACTTTTCCTGATGCTGAGAAACTCGTCCATGCCTTTGTCTCCTCCAGGCTCGACTACTGCAACTCCCTGTTTATTGGTATCCCTGGCAAAAACCTTCAGAAACTTCAATACATTCAAAACAGTGCAGCAAGGATTCTGTTGAGAGTTCGTAAATTTGAACATATTACACCCATTCTCCATAACCTCCATTGGCTTCCTGTCACCTACAGAATTCAGTACAAAACTGCTCTCATTACCCATCAATGCTTGCACGGCACTTCACCTGACTATCTAAAGGACATTCTTGCACCATATTCATCCACCCGGTCTCTACGATCACAGAACAGTAATTTCCTTCATATTCCTCGGACCAAATTGAGGACCATGGGAGACCGAGCATTCTGTGTGGCTGCCCCCCGCCTGTGGAACTCCCTCCCTGACGACCTGAGAGCTCCACAGTCACTGGTTGACTTTAAAAGCAGCATAAAGACCTTTCTTTTTAAGCAAGCCTATTCTGCCTCCACATGATTTTATCTTTGATCTTAGCTGATATCATTATTGATTTTACTTGATTTTATCACTTGTTTTATTTTATTTATTTTTTAAGCAAGCCTAATCTGCATCCACATGATTTTATCTTTGATCTTAGTCGATATTATTATTGATTTTATTTGATTTTATCACTTGTTTTATTTTGATCTTTGCTTTGTTACACTTTGTAGCACTTTGAGATTTTTATTAATGAAAAGTGCATTATAAATGGAATTCATTATTATTATTATTATTACAGACTCATGTTCAGGCTGCTGTTTAATACTACGAATTATTTTACATTATTAGTGTTTAGTTTATATCTTAGATCCTTATTTACTGCTTGTTTTTAATACTGTATATTTTTGCTAGTGTTGGTTGTAAATGGGGCCCTGTGTACATCATTTCGTTCCACCTCATGTACCACATGTGATGTGAAAGACAATAAAGAACTTTGACATTCCTTCAGCTTTTCAGCTCATTTCAGATTTTTCTGCCTTTTTTTTGTTGCTCTTTTGCAAATTTAACTTTCTTTTGTTGCTTTTTCTGCTTTTTTTGGTCAAAACACCTGTTTTGTTTTGCATCTTTTGAAGTAATAATTTCATTTTGCTGTACTCCTTTCAAACTTTCAACATTTTAACTTTTTCTGCTACCTTTTTCCTTCTAAATTTAGCTTTTATCCTGCTAATTTCAAGTTGTTTTTGCTAATTTCATAATTTGTGTAACCCTTTCAGCCTTTCTGCTTATTTCAGCTTATTCTGCAACATTTCTGCTCAATTCAGCTGTTTAAAACACATTTCAGCTGTTTGCTGCTTTCAGCTTTAATTTTCTTTTAAGCAAACATCAGCTGTTCAAATTCAACTCATATTAACAGTTTAGTCATGAAAGCTTTTCAGCTGGTTTCAGCTGATTTCAGCTCAAATCATTCAGCAGTAATAAACCACAGTGCATTCTCACAGGTAATGACAGCTCTCAGATTAGATTTTTTCTCTCAGTCTTTCAGATACCATGTTTGCTGGATCGATGTCACTCGTCAGACCCGCTGCAGCTTTCATGGGACACTCCACAAACTCATAGGCCCGGTCCTGGTGGGCCGGACCCGCCTCTGCTTTGTGCATTGGACACTCTGATGGAGGAGATGCTGAGAAACAAAAGACGTTTTTAAAAAACTGATTCCTACAGAATATATGACCATCTGAGATCATCTCATTAACAGAACCATACGGAGCCGTTTGGTCAAACCTCTAAATGACAAGAAGAACCATCTCTCTGGATCTGTTAGCTCTAAAAGTTTTGTGGTGAACGATTCTCAGGTACTACCACATCAGATTTGAGCTCCATGTCTGTAAAATTCACTGATCTGTGGTGTTTGTTTGTTAAAAGGATCTTTGATTAGTTGGAGCAATAGATCTTATCTGAGAAATGGCTACTTCAGATACAAAAACAAGACTATAAAAATACTGTAGGCTCTTTAGTTTTTTTTTTTTTTTTAACTTAATGACATGACATCACCATTTTATTTAAGCTGCAATGCATTCTGGGTAAATGACATTTAAACTGGAGTACTTTGAAAGAGGGGAATGAAGAAATGACTCAGCTTCAGTATTAGATCCAGAGCTAATGCTAGCTCCATAGTGTTAGCTCCAAAGCTAATATAAATGGGGTTAGCTGCAGAGCTAACAAATCACAAGTTGACCACGTTTGATTGTTTTGATCCATTTTTGTGCAAAAGAACTAATACATAATATAATTTTAATGTCACATGTTGGGCAGCACGGTGGTGCAACTGGTAGAGCTGCTGCCTCTCAGCGAGCAGGTCCCCGGTTCAAATCCCAGTCCAGGGGCCTTTCTGGGTGGAGTTTGCATGTTCTCTCTGTGCATGCGTGGGTTTTCTCCGGGTGCTCCAGTTTCCTCCCACAGTCCAAAATCATGCATGTTAGGCTGATTGGTAACTCTCAATTGTCTGTAGGTGTGAGTGGGAGAGTGAATGGTTGTTTGTCTCTGTGTGTCCCTGTGATGGACTGGAGATCTGTCCAGGGTGCACCCCGCCCCTCGCACAGTGATTGCTGGACATGGGCACCAGCGACCCCCGTGACCCAAAATGGAAGAAGCAGGTAAAAGATAATGGATGGATGTTACATGTTAAAGCTTTTTATCCTTGATTGTGTGTTTTAGTTTTCACTACAACCGAAGTACGTTAGTGCCTCAGAATGCATTGTGCTGATAAAATAAT
>JBBPBX010012907.1:37438-53290 GCA_038048925.1 Garcialebias charrua
ATTCAGCTTTATATTACGATATTATAATTATATTCAACATTATATTACTATATATATTATAATTATATCCAGCATTATATTACTATATATATATATTATAATTATATTCAGCTTTATATTACTATATATATTATAATTATATTCAGTCACATATTCAGTAGCTACAAAACCATTACTTCAGACCAAGTTCAGAAGATGTTCAGCTCAACTTCATCAAGTTCACTGAAGGTGAGATGTTCTAAAAACAACAAGATGTTCTCTGATCTCTTATTGTTCATATTTTGAAGGTAATTGATCAAATCACAATAAACAAACTAAGTCTAACCTGCCTAATGATGCTTCATTTCAAGAGAAATCAGACAATTTTAGGAATGTCACTAGCCTGGTTAAAACCAGACCCTTGTCGCGAAGTGAAGGACAAGGGTCTGGTTTTAACCAGGCTAGAATGTCACTATTGTTTCCTGCAGTTTGGGTATGAATCTACAATTATTCAGCTTTCAAATGACACAACTATGTCTAAAGTCATTTGAACCATGTGTTTTACACTAATTAACCACAATGTTATTAACTCTTTGACATGATTTAACTTCTTGGAAGTCTTTTTAAACCATTTTCAAATATGATGTGATGTAATGAGGCAAAAAGAAGAAGGTCAAACAGTATAACGCATTATTCTCCTGGTTTTGTTCTGTTTACAGGACGAGGCAACAGAAAACGCTCATGTTTGGTGACAGATACTTGACTCTAGTTATTAAACATCCACTGCACGTTTTGCTAGCAGCTAGGCTAAAGTTAGCTTAACCGGACCGGTGTCTTTTACATAAAGTGAGATCATTTCCACAGCTTCTGGACTCCTTCGCCTCCTGCTCCATTAAATGACACACAGCTGGGTCAAACTACCAAACCGAACCATCAAATAAACACTGACCATTAACAGAAGTCACACTCCGTCTTCTCTCCTGTCCCAATGTCAATGTGCCGGCGCTGGACGCACGTAAAACACGTAAGTTCTTGCGTCATCACGCAAAACATAAGGGGAGCTCGGATTTTCTGTTCCCCGGTTAAAGGTTTTTAGTCTCTTCATCACAAATGATAAAAACTTTTAAAGCATTTTTGTTTAGACAAAAATGCGTTAATTATGACACAGTTATTATTGAATAAATCGTAAATAAGTTTTTAGCTGTGTGATTTAGTCACCATTAAAGATAGAAATTGTAATTTCCGAGGTGCTTTGAAAGCCACCTAAATATGAACCATTATAAAAGGACTGATATGTTTTCAGAAAGGTCACAGTATCATGGATGTACTGACAAAGTCTAATAGCAGCAGTTTTTTGTCATACATCTAATTTTATTTCCTGCTCAAATATCTCATCCACTGATGTAAATGTGAAAAAGTGATAATGATAAAGTTAGATTTTCATTCATTCATTCAACCTTTATTTATACAGGCTAGCCTAAACACAATAAGGAGGCTTCATCTGGGGCCTAGTTAACATTTCCCTCAGTTAATTTGAGATACCTTACATTTCTCATATTTAGATTTGCATATAAAGTAAATAAATAAATAAAACATAACGATGCACTTGTTTGATTTTATGCATCATTGAAGTGCTGCTGTGTTTCATTGATTATCTCTAAAATTTTGTGAGCTATAACAGACACCAGGACAACTAAATATGAGAAATATTAAATATTTTAAAAAAACATACACGCTATATCAATCTAAGAAATATGCTGGTGAAGATTCTCAGTCGTCCAGGACATGATAAACGCCTAAATGTTGAACGCCTTTTTTGATTGAATCTAAGAAATACTACATTTTATATTTCCCAGATCTTTATTGGCTCAAACATTGAATTTTATTATTACTATCATTAGCTTATTTGTGTATAAAGATATTTCCAATAAAATATAAATAAATATTACATTTTTAATTGATGAAGATTTAACGTATCATCTTAAACTGTAACACAAAGTCTGGTATCTCCACTAGAGGGAAGTAAATCATAATTTATCTTCTGTGACAGACCGCAAAAACTTGTTTTAGTGTTTCAACAGTTCATGCTCAATAATCCAGGTACAAATCCAACAATGTTCAGTCAGGTCATCTGGACGGTTTCATTTTTTTTTTTTGCTGAGACGTTTTGTCGTCCGACTTCAGAGTTGACGGGGGAGAGGGCAGGCCCCAGAAACCATCTTATCACCAGCAGCAAACAGGGTTTTTTCTACTATGGGAGTGTGGTATTTGTGGGACTCAGTTTGTTGGTGGCTCCTCAAGCTGAAGAAGTCCTTTGGATGAAGGACGAATTAAGCGTCTCAGCAACAAATAAATAAATAAATTGTCCAGATGACCTGGCTGAACATTGCTGTTTTTATGTTTGTTTGTTTGTTTGTTTGTTTGTTTGTTTGTTTGTTTGTTTGTTGGTTGGTTTGTCGGCAAAGTTATCAGAGGACTGTTAGCAGCCTTTTCTAACCTGACTCGAGTACAGAAAATAGGTTTTGATCAAGCCTTTTAAAGATCATCTTGGATTATTTAGTTCCTCAAAACCTAAACCAGGCTAAATAAAACCAGCTGTCACATCACAAACGACCTGTTTTTGACAAGAAATGGTCATGTAATATACACTTCGCTTTACATGAGCATTTTATAAAAGGAGATGTTTAAAGAATTCAAGCCAACAATAATAATCTGTGAAGTTTTTGAGTAAAATTAATCAAGTGAACACAGATTCACATAGTCCATCAAGGTTTACTTGTGGTTCCTATAGTGTTTCCAAAGGTAGAATGGGAGGCGGAGCTTTCACTTACCAGGCTTTTCTCTTGTGGCACTTCATCCCTTTAGTTGGCATGTAACAATTCATTCAACCTTTATTTAAACAGATAAGTCACATTGAGCCTCGAAGACTCATTTACAAGTGAGATCTGTTGGACAGACATTAAAAGTGGTGAAAAATGACACATAGGGTTTGGCGACAAAAAAAATTTCCTAACACATTTTTGACCTTGAAGCAGTGTTAATTTTGTCGACTAATTATTTTCGTCGACTAAATGTTTTCATTGATTTGTCGACTAAAATTAGACTAAAACAAAAAAAATTCTGATGACTAAGTAATGACTAAAACTAAATGATGTTTTAGTCACATGACTAAGACTAAAACTAAATTAAAAATAGCTGTCAAAATTAACACTGGATTCAAGTACTGCTTGTAGTTTTACTGTTAAAAGCAAGGTTAGACAAATAATGTTTGAAAAAAGTTTTATTTGTTGTTGTATGTTGCATATTAATATTAATATTATGGTTAAAACATTGTTTTGTTTTAGTAACTACAGAGAATTGATGAAAAGTTTTTACTATGTATAACTTAGTCGACTTAATTGACTGTAGATTTAGTCGACTAAATGTTTTCATTGATTTGTCAACTAAAATTAGACTAAAACAAAAAAATTCTGATGACTAAGTAATGACTAAAACTAAATGATGTTTTAGTCACATGACTAAGACTAAAACTAAATTAAAAATAGCTGTCAAAATTAACACTGCCTTGAAGGTCAACAAACTGCAGAAGTGGAGGCTTACTGACAACACCTGCATACATTAAAACAACTCCTGAGCAGGTCAAGGATTTCTACCATAAAGCAACACGAATGACAACTGACAAAAAGGAAGCAATCACGTGCAAGAACATAAAGCATCAGAGAATGATTCTGGCTGAAACAGCATTGAACCTGGAGTTAAACAAGAAGAAACCAAGAGCAAAGCTAAGTTATTCATTCTATGTCACACAGCGCCAATACCGCTGGATCGTAGGACATGCCAATGTCAGTACCGTGAAAATCTGATGCTTGAAGTCCTAAGAAAAAATGGTGTTGTCAAGGAGGATATAGCTTTGACCTTGTATGCTGTTCACTGACAAACACAGAATGTCTTCTGCACACATACACGTCCCACATCACTGCAAGACCAGACCAATGTTGAATGGTAGCAATGGGAACCAGTTCAGGGTCAAACAGCAGATAGGCTCCACTGCAACACAAGACTTGTGATGCACAGTGACACACTGGGAGAGCTTGTCCAACAATATGAAGAACCCTGAAGACAAACAACAACATACATGTGCTCAGTTCAGAAGCAGACCAGAGAGTGCAGGAGCACAATCAAGAAGAGCAACGATAGCACAGCAGCTGTGCATGTAAATCAACATTTTATTATGCCAGATTTTTTAAAGGACTACATGTGAAATAAAAGTGAACATCCAACATTTAAATGCATATATGTGTGCTAAGAAAAACTATGTTTTAAATAATGTTTTAAAACTCTAAAATCAATTTTTTTTTTTAAAGAAGCTTTTTTGTGTATGTGTGTGTGTGTGTCTGATGATGGTGCTGACAAAAACAAAAAACTGGAAAAAAACACAATTTTATGAAGAAGAATATAAAAAGAGGAAGTTGCACCAGTACATCGTTGAACAGCCGAGACATTAATGCATGATAACATACCTTCAGATTTTGTAATTCAATTAACTTTTTATTTTTACAATTAAAACCTGTTTAATCCGAATTCCTGTGAATTGGTGAATTGCAGGTGGAAAGGTTTTATGAAGTTGAATCAGCTCAAACGGTTTAGCCAGACCCGATATTGTATTGATGAGCAGGTTCACAGTCCTTTACTGGATCAAGGCTGGAATGTGCAGACAACTGTTGTTCCATCTTACCTGCACTTGAGGGGCTGAGCGGGCCCAACACTCTACACAGGACACAGGTTACAGCTGAGGGATTATGAGGGGTACCTTAAGGATTATGCAAGTTCCTCAATGTTGGCCAGTACCAGGTGAAGGCAGCTGATGAGGAGAGTCGTGGGCAATAAGCAGTTCCAGGTTTATCTCAAAGCCATAAAGCAAGTCTTGAAGTAGAAAAAGGTTGAATCTTCTGTACGGTAATTACTTGTATCTCTTTCTACTTGACTTTAACCAAAATAGTTTTTGAACAAAATGTCTTTATCTTTTGCCCAGATCTGACTGATAAACGATGAAGAACAAATAAATAAAAACAAACAAGACACATCAGCGTTGGAGCTTGGAGCTTTTCAGCTCCAAAGATTGTTTTGAAACTCTGAGACCGTTGGACTTTACTGACGTGTAAAGCTGTCTGCCTAAAGCAAGGGTCCCCAAACTTTTTCCTGTGAGGGCCACGTAACTTTTCCCTTCATGGTGGGGGTCCGGAGTCAGTTTGTAACAGGAAAAAGTGTGACGATTGCAGGAGTGCCTAAATGTAAAAATGTATTGTTTTCCAGAAAGCACAAATAACCCTCTCTGGGTTCTTCACAGAACAAAAGTCAGGAGATAAATAATAACACTATTAATAAAATAAATATATACACTATTAATAAAATAAATAATAACACTATTAATAAAATAAATAATAACACTATTAATAAAATAAATAATAACACTATTAATAAAATAAATAATAACACTATTAATAAAATAAATAATAACACTATTAATAAAATAAATAATAACACTATTAATAAAATAAATAATAACACTATTAATAAAATAAATAATAACACTATTAATAAAATAAATAATAACACTATTAATAAAATAAATAATAACACTATTAATAAAATAAATAATAACCAAATAACCCTCTCTGGGGTCTTCACAGAAAAAAAATCCAGGAAATAAACACTATTTATTAAATAAATAATAACCAAATAACATAGTGTCGCCGCAGATTGTATTCTTTGAATACTGCCAGATGAGACAGACAGCCTTTTCTTTGCATTGAACAAAAAAATAATCGTTTGTCCACTGCAGCTTAAATGCCCTGCATTCTGAATCAAATTTTCTCTTACCTAATCTTTTTGCCATTATTCCGTTCTGTCTTTGAGAGGGGCGGGTTTAGGATTTTTTTCTGGGGGTTGCCAGATAGGGGCACAGACCGCAGAAGGGTGGAACACAATAAATCAAATGTGGAACAATAGTTCAAAATAGTTCATAACTAAGGAACATTTTATTGCAAAAGTCCAACTTTATTATCAAATACAAATACACATATTAAAAAAAATCTAAATGTTCTCTGGTATTGTTCTGGGGGCCGGACAAAATGTGGAGGCGGGCCACATCCGGCCCACGGGCCGTAGTTTGCACACCACTGGCCTAAAGGGTAATTCCTTAAAGTGATTTTTTATTCTGAAAAACAAAGCAAAGAAAGTACATTAAAACATTTCAGTGAAGTTTTGTAACAAATAATCAACATTATTCATATTTCTAACATTTTATAATCAAATCAAACAATTTAACTTAAAATGATTTTCATATAAAAGCTTCAAAGAAATGCATAAGCATTTATCAAACTATTAGTGATAAGGTGTCCAAGGTGTCCAAGGACACATTGAGTGCCTGTGCCCACATTTTCAGGGTTTGAAAACAGAGGCATAGGCCTGTCAAGAAAACATTTTCTGATGGGAGAGGGATGTATTCAAGATCTGAGCAGAACACTGGGTGTATACCAGTAAGGGTCGTTTGGACAATGGAGATCTGGATGAGTGCCACTGAGGACAAGATTGTATCAACCAGAGAGTACAAACGTACTTTCATGTTGCAAGGTTGAACTTTCAGTTCTCTGTTTGCAACCTCTGTTGCATGATGCAAGGCTTTCAACAGATCAGAGGACATGAGTGTAAATTCTGAGCCAGCATCAAAAAGTGCATCATTTGTCATCACATGTTTAAGATTCAGAACTTCTGTGCAGTACCTTTTTCAGTAAGACATCACAGAAATTCTCTGACCAGGGCATACACTTGGATCTCAGCATTCTCCTCAGTCAAGGAGTCAACCTCTGGATCCATGTGTTTATCCATAGCTGCACTTCATCAGTACAAGTCCAGAGATTGTGGGGGTTAGTCTTGTCATGGCATGTGTGGTTATCACAGGACTGGTAGTCTCGGTTTCTTGTGTTTTCTTAGGTCCCATAGAACCTGTTGGGGTTTGTGAGTGCCCATGTTGGAGTTTCCCGGTTTGTCTTGAAGACTGGTCTTTCTATTATCACACATCAAAAGTGCACTGATATGCAGCCTTGGTGGACCCCCCAAGCTCTAAGGAAGGAGGGTTTGCATTTAGAGTCAACACTTTCCTGGATTTCATGTGTTGTAGTTTTTCAATCTACATATCTCAAAAGCTCTGCAGGCCATTTCTCTCAGCTTGAGTATACTCAGATTTAGATCTGAGTATATATCAAGGAGGTGTTTGATGTAGGGGAGGAGGTTATGAATAAACAGTTCTTTGAAATATTTATTATCTTTCATTCCAACTTCATTTTGTGATCCTAACAAAGTACAAAGGGATGGTTGTAGTAAATCTGAGTATTTTCTTTCCTACCTTGTTTGACACCCAGCACATTTATTAAACCAGATGGACCTTCTTCGTACTCCTTCTCCAATGCCTTGCAGAGGAGGGAGTAGTCACGTTGGATTAACTTTGCTTGGGATATTAAAAAAAATATGCACCTCTATACTGGAGGTGAGAATGATTAGGTAGCACATATGAAGACAGCAATACATGATAGACTGCTACAGGAGAAGTACCAGTGTATCATGTCCTGCTGTCCTCCTCACTCTTCTGCTGTCTTTACTTGCTCTACTCTACCTGTGTACCATGTAATTATTTCCATCCTTAACGTGTGTTTTTTGTCTTTCCTCTACCAGAAAGTACATCTGGATCTGTTATTCTATGTTTGTCTGTTTTTCTTTCCTGTCTTCTCAAATCCCAGCTGGTTGAAGCAGATGGCCACTCATCTTGAGACTGGTTCTGATGGAGGTTTCTTATTGGTAAAAGGGAGTTTTTCCCTTTCCACTTTGCCAATATGCTTGTGCAGGATGAGAGACTGTGACAAAATAAAGATTTAACTATAGATAGAGAACTTTTACTAATTGGCTTTTAATGTATATGAATGTTTCTGTTCGGTGTCCTGGGACAATGTCTGCTGTTACTTGGAACCATATAAATAAACTAAATTGAAATTGAAATGTTATGAGGACAGCAGGACAGTGGTGAGATGTTCTCTAGGAGTGACAGGTGGAGGTGGGAGTGCAACAAGGATCTGCTCTGAGCCTCTTCTTGTTTACTCTGGTGATGGACTGGCTAACAGATGAGGTCAGCAAGGAATCCTCATGGACTATGATGTTTGGATGGGGGAGTGGTGGCGCAGAGGTTAGAGATGGGCCTGTGATCGGACAGTCGCGGGTTCAACTCCCGGTACCGTCAACATCAAAATGTGGATAGAAAAGGTGAAACACCCACACCTGCGTCCACCCTCATTCACCTCACTCTTGGCCTCTGAGCAAGGCCCTCAACCCCCATGATCACCATTTAAACTTTTAAAAATAAATAAAATAATCTTCAAATGAACACGGGTGTTCCCTCAGTTAGAGTCAGAGTCAGAGAGTCTTTATTGTCATTTGCACCGCATGTGGTACATGTGATGAAAACGAGATTATGTACACAGGTCCCAGTTACATCCAACAACAAATGAAAGAGAAAAACAGTAATAACATCTAGAACTAACTAAGAAAAACATCAACTAGTAATACACTAAGCCTAATATAGTGGGAATAAACAGCAGCACGAACATGAGTTTGTATGAGCAGATGGTCACAGATGAACACAGATGAACACAGCAACAAGAAAACAGATCAGCATCAGTATGATGTGATATTTTGCAGTGTTTATTTTTTTATTTTTATTTATTCATGAGTCTAACAGCCTCAGGGTAGAAGCTGTTCCTCAGTCTAGTGGTTCTACACTTGATGCTCCTCAACCTCCGTCCTGAGGGGAGTGGGGCAAAGAGTGAGTGTGCTGGGTGAGTGAGGTCTTTCATGATGCAGGTGGCTCTTTTCCTGCATCTGGAGGTGTAAATGTCTGTGATGGTGGGGAGACTGACTCCAACAGACTTCTGTGCAGCCTTCACCACTCTCTGTAGAGCTTTCCTCTCTTCAACTGTGCAGCCTCCATGCCACACGTTGATGCTGGAGCACAGGATGCTCTCCACTGCACACCTGTAGAAGGAGGTGAGGACTGGGCTGCTCAGACCAGCTCGTCTCAGCCGTCTGAGGAAGTAGAGTCTCTGATGACCTTTCTTGATCAGGCTGGTGGTGTTGTTGCTCCAGCTGAGGTTATCATTCATGTGTACACCCAAGTATTTGTAGCTGGAGACCACTTCCACTGCAGACCCACCTATTTTCAGTGGGGCATGGGTGTGTTTGTTCCTTCTGAAGTCCACAATCATCTCCTTTGTCTTCTTCACATTCATGTGAAGATTATTCTCTTTGCACCAGCTCTCCAGGTGTTCCACCTCCTGTCTGTAGCTGGACTCATCATTGTTTGTGATGCATCCCACCACCGCTGTATCATCTGCAAACTTAACAATATGACAGCCTGGAAGTGTGGCTGTACAATCATATGTGAGCAGAGTGAACAGAAGGGGGCTCAGCACACATCCCTGAGGAGAGCCAGTGCTGAGGGTTATGGTGGAGGAGGAGAAGTTGTGGATCTTCACGGACTGTGGTCTGTCTGTTAAGAAGTCTAGTACCCAGTTACAAATAGAGGGGCTTAGTCCAAGTGTAGATAGTTTGTCTATCAGAGTTTGGGGGATCATGGTGTTGAAGGCAGATGTGAAGTCCACAAAGAGCAGACGCACGTATGAGTCCTTCTGATCCAGGTGGGTGAGAGCAGTGTGGACCACGGAAGAAATGGCGTCCTCTGTTGATCGGTTCTCACGGTATGCGTATTGATGAGGGTCCTCATTGATGTTGACGGTTGCCTTGATGTGGGACATGACCAGTTTCTCAAAACATTTAGCGACTATCGGGGTGAGGGCCACCGGTCTATAGTCATTCAGACCAGTCACTGTGGAGCTCTTTGGGACTGGGATGATGGTCGCGGTCTTCAGGCAGGTGGGAACTGACTCCAGTGCAAGTGAGGTGGTGAAGATGTCAGCCAGCACCTCACAGAGCTGGTCCGCACATTCCTTCAGAACTTTCCCTGGGATGTTGTCTGGTCCGGTTGCTTTATGAGGATTAATCTTTCTGAGACTGCCTCTCACTTCTGCTGCGGACACCCTGAGATGCTCTTCATCTGGTGATGAGGTGAGTCTGGTGCTAGCAGGTCTGTTTGGATCATCAAAACGTGCATAAAACTTATTGAGGGCATCAGGCAGAGATGGGTCCCTGGGGCATTGTTTGTTTTTGCCTTTGTAATCTGTTATGCATTTAATACCCTTCCACATGCTCCGTGGGTCTTGTGAGGTGAACTGTCCCTCGATCCTCTGTGCATACGTGGCCTTGGCCTTCTTAATGCCATCCTTCAGTTCATTCCTGCTCTTTCTCAGCTCCACTTTATCTCCTGACTTGAATGCAGTGTCTCTGGCTGCTAGCAAGGCGTGAACTTCTTTATTTAACCAGGGTTTCCGGTTCGGGTAGGATTTCACATATTTTTTTATGGATACATTTTCAGAGCATGTACTGATGTAACCCAGGACTGAGGAAGCGTACAGTTCCATGTCCACTGAACTTCCATCAGTGGCTGCTTCTCTGAAAACAGACCAGTTTGTCCTCTCAAAACAGTCTCTCAACATGGGGGAACTATCTTGAGGCCAGATTGTTATTTCTCTTTGTTCCGGCTTTGAGCGCCTGAGTGGGGGGAGTTCTCTTGGGGCCAGAATCAGAGAGTCGTGGTCGGAAGCTCCGAGCGCTGGGCGTGTCTTCGCCGTGTATGCCCCCTTTACATTTGTGAAGACTTGGTCGAGCGTTTTATCTCCTCTCGTAGCTGTGAAGACGTTCTTATTGAAGGCTGGGAGGGAGACTTGAAGATCAACGTGATTGACGTCCCCGCAAACAATGAAAAGCCCCTCAGGATATTTACACTGCAGCGAGGTGAGTAAGTCATGAATTTCTCCCTGGGCGTCATTAGCATTAGCATCAGGGGCTATGTAAATAACGCTGATTAAGATCACTGAATAGTCACGTGGCATATAGTGCGGCCTACATCTTATTGTGATCAACTCCACGGCAGCTGAACAAGCTCTTTTTATCACAGCACAGTTCGTGCACCAATCTTTGTGTACGTAAATACAAACACCGCCGCCTCGCGTTTTCCCCGTAGTCTCTGTGCACCGGTCTGTTCTGAAAAAGAGCCGGTCGTCTAGCTCGTAAACAGAGTCAGGAGTGTCTTCAGAGATCCAAGTTTCCGTAAGACAAAGCACAGAACATCTTCTCATCTCCTCCGACGTGGTTACTCTCAAACGAAGTAGATCCATCTTGTTGTCGAGCGAGCGAACGTTAGACAGAAAAAGAGCCGGCATCGGGGGTTTACCGGTTTTAGCGTCTGCCCGCATTCTCGTCATAATTCCTGCACGGCAACCTCTCTTCTTTCCACGAGAACACCGCTTTCTTTTCTTTCCCCTGGAGCGCATCTGCTTCCAGAAGGACGTTTTTAGCAGGTCCAATCTTCCGAGTTCTGATTTGAGTTCGTTGCTGATTTCAGCTGTGCCCTGTGGTAAATCCGCTCCAATTCTTAACAGATCAGTTCGGCTGTAATTCACCCGCAAAAAACGCGCAGAGTCAGGTACAAAAACACTATTAAAATTACTAAAAACTAGAGATGATCCGGGAGCTCGTGAAGCTGCGGCTGCACTGAGCGCGGCCATCTTGCCATGTTAGAAGCAGAGTGCAGCAGTGTTCTCGTCTAAGGGAGGACCAGTTGATTCCAAGGTAAAGAGCGTTACAGTAATCCAGCTGAGAGGTGATGAAGGCATAAGAACTGGCCTTGACTACTGGAGAATGAGATACAGGAGAACTTACTGTGGAGACTTCTGTAGAGGGAACAGCAGAAACTAAATTAAACACAATGTTTTTAAAGCTAATACCAAGACAAAGCTATGTAGTTTCTTGTGAGTGTTTATACAGTAATCTGGAAGTGAGAATTAAATTAAGAATGTATGGATTATGCAAGGGGCACCACCTAAAATCTTGCCCAGGGCCCCATATTGTGTAGGGCTGGCCCTGTTGAGTTGTTTCAGATGACAACAGTCCTCTCTTGAGCAGAACTTGTTAACTACAAAGAGCAACAGTCTTTGAAAATGAGCATCTCTGTCAAATTGGCTTTTAAACACTCGCGCTCGTGAAGCAGCACATCTGCAGTGACAAAGCTGCTCTTCACGCTCATCCTGTCTGATAACAAGTCAACCAGGAAATCTTCGTGGGTCAGCTGTGCATTGTGACCCACTCCTTCACCAAAGCTGATGCTGATGTGGTCTGACTGAGAAAAGGGAGAAAAAATGTCTTTACAAAACAGGCATGGAAACTTTTTGGGTAAAAAAAAAAAAACAGTATTGAGTGCAAGCTGCAGTCCACATGCTGCTTTGAGCCTGGATGTTTTCCACACAGTGATACCACCAAATACATCTGCTGTATTTATACAAAAGCAACATAAAAATAACCTCACGCTGAGGAGAAACTTGTAATTGTGGCCTTGGAAGAAATATTTTTAGAGATGTCTTTCAAAGCGAGGGTAAAGATCATGGAAAAAGTATAATTTCCTGATTTAACAAACAGACCACTGACGTTCTCTTTATGAAACACATTTGATCCATGTGTGTATTCATTTATAGTGTGCAGCTGGACGTCCACTCTCACACACCATGAACACATTAGGAGCACTGAAGTATCAGGCCCAATCATCTGGTCTGGTTCAGGTCCCAAAATCATTGAGATCTGACCTAAAGTGACAGTGTGGTTCTTTATTAAACAGACAAAAATAAAAACCGTTGTTCTGCTTCCAGAAGAGTTCACAGGTTCAGGGTCGGTCACAAACTCTCTGGAGCGCATCGTTCTCCAGACAGAAGGAGAATCACAAGTGGAAAACTTTAGGACAGCTGACACTCTTTCCAGGAGTGTGTGTCCCACTGAATTCACCCTGAAGGTCAGACCGTGCAGTGCTCAGAGAAATGTTCTCCATCTCACACTCTACACTGTAGAGGCTGCCCTGCCTCTACACTGTAGAGGCTGCCCTGCCTCTACACTGTAGAGGCAGGGCAGCCGGCTCAGGACCAGAAGGTCTCGGGTTTGATCCCCGGTCACAGCATACCTCGTTGTGTCCCTTGGCAAGACACTTAACCACGAGTTGCTCCCGGTAGGACTGTCAGCGCCTTGCAAGGCAGTCTACCGCTACCGGTGTATGAATGCGAGTATGAATGGATGGATGGTTGGTACTGTGAAGCGCTTTGGGGCCCCTCATAGGGGGCTGGAAAGCGCTAGCTCCATTTACCATTTCCTGTCAGTCACCAAGTGGACTATAAACTGCTGTGCAGACCAAAAGGTTCTGGAGTCCAAAGTGAGTCCATGTGTTCAACAAAAGCTGAAGCTTGGACCAAATTGTGTCCAACAGGACCATGACCCCCCCACACACACACACACACACACACACACACACACACACACACACACACACACACACACACAGAGCAGCTGATCTACACCAGAACAGAACCGAGGTCCAGAACCTCAGCCTGACTGAAACACTGTGGTGGTGGTGGACCTCCACAGAGCTGAGCACAGAGCTCCATTAACTGAGAAAAGAATGAGAGAAGAGTGGGCCAGAACCACGTGAGTGACTGATGAAGTCGTTCTGCTGCTGGAGGAGCTTCTACTGGACATGGGGCTGGGTGTCACTTGTTTACGTACTGTTTCTGTATTTTGGCTCTGTTGAGATAAAAAATACAGGTAGTCCTCGACTTACGACGGAGTTCCGTTCCTATGCGGCGTCGTAAAGCAAATTTCGACGTAAGTCGGAACATACGTACATACTAAAAAAAATTAAAAAAAATGTACAGTACAGTTACCAAGCACTTAGCCTATCCTAACACAATTTTTAAAGACGAAGGAGCAAGTTGAATCGTCTCCCTCCTCCCTAGCAGGCTCCATTCACATAAAGGGAGCTAGCTGGCTAACCAGCTTGCTGTACAGTGGCCTACCTCCGTCCATCCATCCAATATTTGTTTACGACGTAAAACCACCGTCAGCTCAGTCCATCTGCCGTATTCCATTGTAAACTGCCGTCAACCTCTGTCCAAAGTGTTTAATCTCCGCCTGTACTTGTCCACTGCTTTGCTGGTTCTGCCGTGAAGCGCCATCCAGAGCGGGTCTTTCTATGTTTTTCCGCTGTTTCTGCCGTCAAGCTACTGCTTCTGCCGTCAAAACCGGAAGGAACTCGGAACTCGGCTTTCAAAATAAAAAAATTCAAAAAAGTTTATTTTTATTTATTTTTTTAATTTAATGTGTCGTAACCAGTGGTGTCAAAAGTATTCACATTCATTACTCAAGTAGAAGTATAGATACTGGGATTTAAAATTACTTCTGTAGAAGTAGAAGTATCAACTCTAGCTTTTTACTCAAGTAAAAGTAAAAAAGTACTGGTTTCAAAAACTACTTAAAAGTATAAAAGTAAAAGTAGCGTAAGAAAAAGCAACAACAAAGACAAATGCTTAGGCTGCACCACACATACTATTGTATACAACCCCACCTCCCCCACAAAAATCATTTTTTTAGACTAGATTATATTATATTGTTAATGTTGAAAAACTAGGGGTGCACTAAGCTACCTGTCTTAACTGCATATATGCCCATTGAAAATAGGGTTGCCAACTCCTTGATAAATAAATAAGGGACACCTCTCGGCAGGGCTGGTCACCCCATTTAACCCCCCCCCCACACACACACACACACACACACACACACACAAACACCCTGCCTGCCCCTCCTCACTTTGAAATCAACCTGAATTCATTTGGATACGTGTTTTTGAATTATAAAAATATGTATAAACAAATTATTACACAATTAACCATTTATTTTTAGTGCAAATAGAATTGCCAGAAACAAACATATCTTTTGAAAATTATGTATCTTTCTTAAACAGACCTCTGTCCTGCTTAATAACTTAAAACAGAATTATGTATCTTTCTTAAACAGACCTCTGTCCTGCTTAATAACTTAAAACAGAATTATGTATCTTTCTTAAACAGACCTCTGTCCTGCTTAATAACTTAACAGAATTATGTATCTTTCTTAAACAGACCTCTGTCCTGCTTAATAACTTAAAACAGTATTAAATAACAAAAAATCAATACGAACATTCTGTAATAGTGCATTTAGTGCAACGTGCAAATAAAGTTTGTAGTAAATCTGTAAACATAAACACATTGTGCCTCAAAGGCCATGGCTTTCCACTTGTAGTAAAAATAAAAAACTTGTAAACTAAACAGTGGAACGTTACATTATGGAGTCAACCTATTTTTTCCATTTGTATTTCTGCTGAGATCGTGCTGCAGCAAGGAGTGCTCTGTTTTTCAGTGCCAAAGAGTAAAACTCTGAGCAAGACATTTCATAATTTAGACTGACAATGAGCTCACTTCTAATTAGTTCAGTAGAACATTTGTTTTGCACATCAGTCCACTTACTTTTCATGAAAGAGAAAATCCTTTCCACAAACCCAGTGGAAGATGGGATGCTGAGGACAAAGGATACAACAGCCTGGATGTTGGGGAGGTCAGCTGCCTGAAGAACTTGCATCCACTTCTCTGCTGTTCCCTGGGACTGCCACCTTTCTTTCTCCTGAGGTGAGGTGGTCTATCAGGCTGTTTGCAGTCACACATTCCTCATACAGCTCATCCATAGACATGTTCAGCCTGCCAAAAGGTGTTAAAGTTCATTAGTGACACATAGCCTAGGTTATGTAGTGATAAATAAATGGAAAAACGTGTATTGTTTATATTTATAATTTAGCATTGTATT
>JBBPBX010012908.1:0-14806 GCA_038048925.1 Garcialebias charrua
GTTGAAGAAGAAAAAAAAGTTTTAAATAGTGCACTTTGGGGGAAATTTTAAACACAACATCTCTGATTGAAATAAAACACTGAAAATGTTAAATGGAATAAAGAAATAAACCTATTTTAAAATGGGGATTTTGAGCAAATGCATTATAAATTTCCAATCAATTGACTGATTTCTGTTAAAAAGCATGTGAGCGGCCAATACCGATCAATATCTTTCAGTGCTGACCACAAAAAAACAATCACCTTTGCAGCCTGCAGAGGTCCGGTAGTTTGTGTATTTAAGTAATGTTTTAAGATTTATTTGACTTTCTGTTATTTAGCCTGCTGAGATCCATAAAGGTCCACTGACATGATGTTTGAACTATGCATAAAATTGCTCAACATGTATATGTTTTATCATTCAAATACTGTATGTTCATTTGTACAAGCAAAATGATGAATCAATTTAATTTTGATTTAAAAGTGATTTTAAACTTAGTGCCGTGTTTATTCACGGGAAATCCGATTACACACGAATGCAACATCTGTGACGTCAGCGCAGGAACTTTCAGTCTGCGGCTGCGTATAGAACGCAGATTCATTTTCTGCACGTTCGCCTATTTTTTTTTTGTATAACTTGAAAAATGCCGTTACGTTGTGTCGCATTTGGGTGTTCTAATATCATCAGTGAACAAGTGAGCCTTTTCACTTTCCCGAAAGATGAAATACTTCGTCAAGACTGGACAAAACAAACAAAGCTGTCCCCCTCGCTCCACCTGAACGGTAAGGCAGAACCTGCTGTTTCTTGTTCAACCCCCTGAACTAACTTCTGCTTCCCAAACTGAAGACAAATCGCTCAAATCTAAACTTAGATTGCTAAATTCGTCGGTTTCTATATTGTGCGCTATTGTTATGTAAAAGGGGCGTTCTAGGAGACATTCCTGCGCTGACGTCACAAAATTAGCAAGCGGAAGTACCCGGATGTCCCGTGAAGAAACACAGCGCAAATTTTAAACTCACTTTTTAAACAAATTTTCATTAATTTATCATTTTGTTTGCAACAACGAACATAGTTCAATGATAAAAGATATATATGTTGTAACAATTATGCAAAGTTCAAAAACCATGTCAGCTAACCTTTAATGTTAAATATTCTGTTACTGACAGCAGGTACATTTAAATGTTTTCCACTTGTCCTTTTGACTGAATAGTTGCTGCATTGTGCCTACAATTATTATTATTTTATTTTTTGTCTCGAAAAAGTCAATAAAAACACGTTTTGTCCAAATGAAGGTGATTTTACGGTTCATGTTTCCCAGATCACGCAGCAAATAGCGTTCATAAATGAAATAAAAAAAACTACAGCCAATCCATGTGATTGGTATCGGTAATAAAAGTATCGTGATCATATTGGTTATCGGCAGGAAAAAAAACTGATCGGAGCATTAGAATAAAATAATTTCTGTTTGGAGAACACACCAGACCTTATAGACCGCTGTCACTTCACATGTGCTGTCCTTCAATTATTCACATGGGCAGCTTTCTTAACCCCATGTGGCATTTAACACACGAATGATAATGATGTCTTTTGGAAGAAACGGGGGGCGGGGTTAAGAGGTTTGGGGAGGGGTGGAGGGGTTGTGACCTGGACCAGGTCGGAGCAGGTTATCTGAAGTGGACACTGATAATGGCCTTTTAGACATGCCAAGCTTGATCTTCCAGCCCCGAGCCGATCGATACAAGAACAGAAGTGGTGATATGAGGAGCGACTGGTAAACAACAACAACAACAACAGCAACAGCTGCATCAGCTAATTGGCTGCACGTCCTGATGGGGTCAGAAGCGGACAAGTCAATCGGATCTCCAATCGATTAAACAACATGTTTTTTATTGAAAAGATTCAGACGTTCAAGAGAAAGTTGAAGGTGTAAAAATCAAAGTTTTTTAATCTAATGACAGTATCTCTCTCCTGTGGGCTTCTTCACATTATGCAGAGAAGAAAAGTGACTAAAGGAGAAGAGGAAACAGGGAGAGGGAGCACATGCACCACTGTGTTCAAAGACAACCTTGTCAATAGTGCTCACAGTGGGCTGGGGGAGTGTAATAGCACTTCCCTGATTCTACATTGATATCATATAATCCAGTGTGGCCTGTTCCAGTATCATATTTATCTAACCTGCTGGGGGACAGGCTAAGGGGGACAGCGTCCCTGCTGCTAGGAGCAGACACATTACACACTGCCTCGTGTATTCTTATTGATTACTCCCACCCCACTGCCCAGGGACCATCATTTAACTCAGCAGGCTCTACAGTTAATACAGAAATTCAAACATTTCATCTGCACTTCAAGAGCCAAAAACAATTGACACTTTAAAAATGTGCAGGGCCTTTCTAAAGGGAGCGGATCTCCATTTTCTTCTCCGTGCGTGCGTTTGTTCCTCTTCCCTCCTCCTCTTCGGGTCTCCTGCCTGTAAAACCACCGCGCATGCTTCTGAGGCAAACTGTGGACACGGAGCTTTAACAGAATGACAGTTACTGGAGGAATTTGTTAATTTGGGAAAGAGATTAAGACGTTCTGTTCTTCTTCAAACTTCTCAAATATGTGGATACAAAGAGAACAATCCAAGAACTAATATAGTTTGAACACACTTGACTTTTATTTATTACTAAATAAAGGTTGAATGAATTTATTTTAAATCAGGACTCACGGAGAACGAGAGACACATGGAAAAAAAAGTTGCATTGGGGCTGTGCATCCTGCTCAAGAGCACAAAGGCAGGGGCAAGAAATCAACTTTCTCTTTTTAGACAGTTTAAAACTAAATGAAGACGAGACTTAATGTGAAGTAATTAAATAAATAAAAAAAAGCAACTTACCTTTCATATTTTCCTTCAAACTTCTTTCGTATATACAGTATTTGATTTTTTTAAACATCACTAAGACTTAAAATCAACTTATTTTAGTAGGGTTTGTACCTTGAACTGCACAATTCAAGAGAAAATACAAGGATTACAAAATGAATACAGTGTACGTATAAAACGAACGAGACGAAATTATGTTATTCGAGCTGTTAATTTGTTAATGTGTGTGTTTGCATATTAAGATTTAATCTGTGATAAAGAGTAAATTTGTATATTAAGCTTTAATCTGTGATAAAGAGTAAATTTGTATCTGCAGGTATATTGATGTATGTGTATATGTGGCTATGCATGCATGTATACAGTGTATGGGTATTTATACATTTATTTAGAATTTGACTGGATAAGCTTGCTCCCTTTTCAAACGTTTTTGTTTATTGATTATTTTGGTGGAAAAATTGACCATTTTATTTATGTTTTATTTTGTTTGTTTTCTTGATATTTTAGCTCATCGAAACGTAATACAGTAAAGAAAAAAGTGTGTCCATGCTAACTTCAAACAAAGCCTAATTTAGAAAGTGGAAAACAGGGAACACAGGTCAAAAGCTCAACAGAGGCTCATACATGACAACGATCTGTACTTTATGGCATCTGGTATTTATTTTAAACATGAATACAAACATAACATTGGAAGACAAACCTGTTTTTCCAATTAAGGCAAAACATAGCTCAATTTGAATACATTTTAAATCACAAATATTATTTTACATTCATTTTACTATCTCATTTATTATTTTACATGTATCTCACCCTTTTCTCAATCCAGTTTATTTATACATAGCACCAACAGAAGTCATCTCAGGGCGCTGAACAGAAACATTCTTATGCATAAAAAGTTAATTAATAACACTATTTATCTGAGGAGCAGACTTCACTGAGTTTTACTTCATCGCAGACTCTCATCTTGAGCGAGCATGAAGGTGACAGTGGGAAGGAAAAGCTCCTTCATGAGGCAGAAACCTTTAGCAGAACCAGGCTCAGGACAAGCGGTCGTCTGCTTCGACCGGCTGGACTCTAAATGCAGAAAAATCTGAAATTAATCCTCGTAAGGTGTCATACACAGTTTTTACGTCACAATTTAAACGATGAATCCAAAGATGAGATTAGAAAACACCTGTAAAATTTCCAAACTAAGATATATTTTTACTCAGGGAGTGATCAAACGTCTAGATTTTCAAAACAACGAATGAGCGCCGACTTTTATTAAAGCTGAAATGAGCATCAGCGGGGATTAATAGGAATTAATTGAACTGACTCTGTTGCCTTTAATGAGAGGGAGAGGATTTGATGTTAATGCAGTGGAATTCACCAGCGCTTCAATCCACCTAATTAACCAGTGGAGCTGCGACACAGTAAAATAATCAGTAATAATTGTAAAAATACAGCATTTTCCATCACAGCAATAAATATAATCATTTAGAAACGGCAAACACAGCTCACTTCAGCAGATATATAGGAGCAGTTTCTTTTTCTTGTTTGGACACCTTTTCATTTTTCTGTGTGTGTAATTAAAATGGCTGCAGCTTTTAGTCGTATGTGCCAGAGCTCACTGTTGCGCCTGCGTGCTGAGCTGAGATAGAGTCTGTGGAGGGCCAGGGAGCAGACTCCAGAGATCCATCCATCTCAATCTGAGGCTACAGCTGACACCTTACAAAGAGGTACAATTAATAAGGGCATTATCCAGCAGTAGGCAACAATGGAGTCCTAACGCAGAGACACCAACCTCAGGAGGCCCAGGGAGGAGGGTAACGAGTGTGTGTGTGTTTATGGCTTGGGGGAAGGGCAAGGCAAAGTGCTTCAAAATGGGATGCATTACAACCAGTGTCTTCAGAACATAAATCTATTACAGCTGACGTTTATGATCAATGGTGCGAGCTTTTTTGAGCGCTAAATGGGCCAAATTATATTTAAGGCTTCGCATCTAACGCCTTCCACGTAAATCTAAATTTATTTTTCTTGTAATAGTTGAAGATCTTTTATAAAAGGAAGATTTGAAAAGCGATCCTACGGAAAGGTATTGCTGTCAACCAGGAAATAAAAAATGTTGAAATTATTATATTGTACAAACGTGATAAGTATATTGTACCAACATGATAAGTATGTAGTAAAAATGTTATAAGTATGTAGTAAAAATGTGATAAGTATGTAGTAAAAACGTGATAAATATGTAGTAAAAACGTGATAAGTATGTAGTAAAATGTGATAAGTTTGTAGTAAAAACATGATAAGTATGTAGTAAAAACGTGATAAGTTTGTAGTAAAAATGTGATAAGTATGTAGTAAAAACGTGATAAGTATGTCATAAAAACGTGACATTATATTGTACAAACGTGATAAGTATGTAGTAAAAACGTGATAAGTACAGTATATTGTACAATAACATCGTATCACGTTTTTACTCACGTTTGTACAATATAATATCACATTTTTACTACATACTTATCACGTTTTTACTACATACTTATCACATTTTTACTACATACTTATCATGTTTGTGCAACACACTTATCACATTTGTACAATATACTATCACGTTTGTACAATATACTATCATGTTTGTACAATATACTCTCACGTTTGTACAATATACTTATCCCGTTTGTACAATATACTCTCACATTTGTACAATATACTATCACGTTTGTACAATACTATCACGTTTGTACAATATACTCTCACGTTTGTACAATATACTTATAACATTTGTACAATATACTATCACGTTTGTACAATATACTATCATGTTTGTGCAATATACTCTCACGTTTGTACAATATACTATCACGTTTGTACAATATACTCTCACGTTTGTACAATATACTTATCACGTTTGTACAATATAATTTCAATTTTTTTTATTTCCTGGTTGACAGCAATACCCTTCCGTACAATGCACAAACGTTTTCAGCTGCTCCGGTTCTTCACGAGGAGGAAACGTGAGTGATCAAACCCAGAGTATAAACTGATAATGGAGCCCTCATGAAATTGTCCTGTTAGTGCAGGTTGAGTGCAGCACTGTGGTTCAGGGGGACGGGGCGGGGGACACCGCTGCACTGACATTTACAGCAACCCGGGAGTTGTTTGTGGTCACTGGACTGGAGACAAGCGCTGAACCCCAAAGGTCAGAAGCCGTGGCTGAATTTCATCCACAGCGGAGGTCCCCTCTGCTGGAGAAGACAAACAGAGTGGAGTGGACTCGCCCTCTCAGAAATCAATCCATCACCATGTAAACAACACAGAGCTGAATAAATGTTGACTCAAAAAGAGTCATTGTACGGGAAGACGATCAATGTGCAACAAACGACTGGGAACGCAAAATAATCAAGTCTTAATCACTTCGCAAGTCGGTTCCAGTTGTTTTAAACAGAGTCAAGAGTCCCCCTGCTGTGATGGTTTAATATTTTTCTGCTCGTTCCGTGGGGAGAGGATGAGCCTGGTTATGGATTAAGGCTTTGATCAATAACAAGATAGGGAGAGCGTCTCTCTAAGCTCGAGAAAATTAATTCGAAATGCAGTCAAACTCTTATCGACCCGCAGCCAGAGCTGGCTTTCTTTGCAGGTAGTTGATAATCCAGCAATACAGTGATGAGCAGCTAATCTCTTATTTTAAATACGACCTCCACTGCACAGAATAGAAGTTCAGGCTGGCCATTCATTTGTTATCTGTATAGGATGTATGGTGGCCTGGTGGGATTTTTCTTTTCTTTTAAATAATTTTTTTGTGAACAGGAAGATGTTGAGATCCTTTCCTGTGCATTAGCCCAAAAACTACAGTGTGGCAAGACTGAATGTCATAAAATAACCCTTAAAGACCCACTGTTATGATATTTGAACTATGCATAAAATTGCTCAACATACATATGTTGTATCATTCAACTATGTTCGTTTGCACAAGCAAAATGATAAATCAATTTGATTTTGATTTAAAAGTGATTTTAAACTTTGCGCCGTGTTTATTCACGGGAAATCCGATTACACGCGAATGCAACATCTGTGACGTAGAAAGGAGAAGCTCAGTTCGTGGCTGCAATGATAATGCAGATTCATTTTCTCCACGTTCGCCTATTTTTTTTGTATAACTTGAAAAATGCTGTTACGTTGTGTCGCATTTGGGTGTTCTAATATCATCAGTGAACAAGTGAGCCTTTTCACTTTGCCGAAAGATGAAATACTTTGTCAAGAATGGAATAAATAAAGCTGCCCCCCCCTCGGAGCTCCCTCGCTTCCTGGAAAGGTAAGACTCAAATAAAAACAGGTGCAGATCTAAACTAGAACCTGCTGTTTCTGCTCATCTAACTTTCTGCTTCCCAAACTGAAGACAAATCGCTCAAATCTTAACTTAGATTGCTAAATTAGTCGGTTTATTTATTGTCCGCAATGAATATGTAAAAGGGGCGTTCTAAAGACGTTCTCCCTCCTACGTCACAGATGTTGCATTCGCGTGTAGTCAGATGTCCCGTGAAGAAACGTTTTTATTTTTATTTTAAACTCACTTTGAAAGGAATTTTCATTAATATATCATTTTGTTTGCTAAAACGAACATAGTTGAATGATACAAGATATGTATGTTGTGGCACTATATGCAAAGTACTAAGATGATGTCACAGACACTTTAAATGTTTGCTTAAAATGAAGGTGTTTGGAAAGAAAAAGATGTTTGTTTTGAGTCGGAAACTGAAGAATTATTAATTGTGAGGTTTAAAACTAAGATCTGCTGAATAAAGAAGAATAATCTTTTGCCCTTTGTGTTGTTATAAAAAGCAGCAGGAAAATCAAAAGTTGGTTATACGTGTGAATAATCCCTCGGCACTGAAACGACAGATTTTATTTTATTTTTTTTACACTTTGATCGCAAAGAATCAAAGCCACCAAATCTAATCACGCTCATAAATGGGATGTTTTCGTTCTTTTCAAGTGTTTCAGAAAAGAAAGAAGGAATTCAATCGGAGACATGTAAAATATATATATATATATATATTTTTTTTTTAAATAACTCTTTGTCGGAGCAGAAACAGAAGCAGAAACGAGTCGCGTGATTCAAATTTTTCTGCTCCCGTCCTCCTTCGGAGCAGATTCCAGTTTTGCAGCAAGATCTTTACGTTTTCTTCACCCGCCACCTAAAATAAAAATCTAAAGAGACGTGGGGTCAATCCTGCTATTCAGCCAGCCCATGAAAAGCCGCCGCTCAACAAAGACAACTCTTCTGTCGTCACCTCTGGCACAAACTCTCCAACCAGCAGAGAAGTGTTGTGCAAGTTTGAAATCAGAAGTGAAACAAAAGCAGGTTAATTGACGATCAACACAGTGTGGCTTTAATGAAGCCGCGTTGCCCACGGGCAAGGCCCGGTTCAGGATCCACAGGACTTGCTCCTCACCGGCTCCTCTTTCTTTGATCTTGTTTGGTTCCTCCGCTGCGGGGACCACCATTGTTGCTTTTAATTACTTCACCGCCGAATGGTACAGATGAAAGATAGCTTGGTGTAATTAATGAAATCTCCATAAATTTGAATCACTAACCAGGTCTCATTAGCCGCTGCCTTTTGTCTTCACTCAACTTCTCGTGTTTTCCAACTTTCTACGTGAAAAATATTACACTTCTTACTTGATTTGCACCATATTCCCTGATAATCTGATTCACCGCAGGTAATTAAATACAGTTGTCCCGCTCCAGTGATGGGGGTCAACCTGAGGGAAACGGCAATCGCTGCATCAAACCAAGCAAACGCTCCAAAAAAACTCTTTTCAATTAGTTGTTTCAGAGGAGCACGGCAGCAGCAGGCGTGTTGATCTCACTCGAGCTCTGAAACAGAATCAAATTGTTGAAAAATTCGACTTTGATCATGTGTAATCAGGTTCAGGGCTGCTCCATGCATCTCGGAGCTGCAGTGCTGCTGGCACTTGGAGGTTTGGATGGAAGTCAGCTTGGCAGGGTATGTGCATGACAACAACAGCCACAACAAAAAGGACAGTAACTCACAGGGGGCATTAACACCTGTTGTTGTGAAGACCTCAAATATGTTGCATTGGAAAGCACAGATCAGATGTGTGCTTTTATTTTGAAGCTTTTGCTTTCCCTTTCGTACTTCTACTTATACCATTCTTTAATTGTTATTACAAAACAACAATTCAAGTACAATTTAAAAAAAATCATTTTTCTTTTTAGAGAATCACCTGCAAAGCCATTTTCACCGATCAAAACCCAGGTCAGAGGAAGGGAAGCAAGCCTTTGCCGCTTTGTGAAGACGCTCTGTAATCTTGAGCAGAGCAGCCTGTCATTACTGGGCTGTGGAGTAATAGACTGACACGGATGCTATGGGGAGCAATTGATTCCACACATCAATCAGGAGGGGGAGAAACGTGCCTTAATGATTGCACAGAAGTGGCTTGTTTGTCCTCAACATCACAATAAATGCTAACATGGAAGCAGGCGCACAATAACCCCCGCGGCTGAGTGAAGGGGTAGTTACTCATCAGGAGAAATTCATTATCATGCAGCTCCCACCCTGCACAGGTCGCCTTCTTTCGCATACGTTGTTTAATAAATGCACGTTTTTCGAGCTGATGCTAAAAAAGTAGCAGGGATATTGAAGAGCCATTGAGTTTAGCGTGTGCAAATATCAAAGTGATAAAGTAAAAAAAAAGTAACATTTTCTTAATTGAATTATATACAGGTAGTCCTCGACGTACGATGACCTCGACTTACGACGTTTCGGGGTTACGTGACGCATCTCATTAAAATAAAAAAATAAATTAAATTAAATCTTATTTTATGTGTTTAAATGTTCTTGATTTTATGTGTACAGCACTTTGTTGCAGCTGTGGTGGTTTTAAATGGCTTTATAAATAAAGTATTATTATTATTATTATCTTGAAGTCGATTTACGCAATTTCCGGCAGTTTCCGGCAGTTTCCGGTTAGCTGGGGATGCTACAAAACTTGTTGGATCAAGCTGGACAGACAGCCGGCTTTTGACGGACCGTGTCCGATCAGAGGTTGCTGCTTTTGGATACATGAGCTGGAAACGCATGCAGCTGTGGAAAAGTAACTGTTTTATGGACGGTGGTTTTAAAACTTAAACAAATGGAGATTACAGCGGAGGGACGGATGGACGAAGGAAAACGGCTTCACAAGCATACCAGTAGGTTATTAACTCTTTTTTTCACTTCATTGTGGCTCCTAAATGTATGTGTTTTTTGATAGTTATGTAGGGTACTGTGTTAGGATAGGCTAAGTGCTTGGTAAAATACAGTATAGTACGTATAAGGTACAGTTTGGACGTATTTTCCGACTTACGACGAAATTCGACTTGCGACGTCACGTAGGAACGGGACTCGTTCGTAAGTCGGGGACCACCTGTGTTTTTATTTATCAATCATTCAAATGTTGAAATGTTTAATTTACTTTCTGACTTTCTGATTATTTTCAGCAGTATTATTATATATGTATATATATATATATATATATATATATATATATATATATATATATATATATATATATATATATATATATATATATATTATATATATATATATATATATATATATATATATATATATATATATATATATATATAATATATATATATATATATATATATATATATATATATATATATATATATATATATATATATATATATATATATATATATATATATATATATATATATATATATATATATATATATATATACCGTATTCTCCGGCGTATAAGTCGCACCTTTTTGCCTACATTTCTAAGCCCTGCGACTTATAGGCCGGTGCGACTTATACGTCGATTTTTCCAATATTTTGGTCATAATTTGACTTTGGTCAAAAACTCCAAAAATGGTGCAGTACCAGTTTCGGCCGCTATGGGCGCTAAGAAACCCTTTACAGTACCTACACTGTTGACATCTGCCTGGTCCAAAAATGGTGCAGTGACACAGAAGATGAAGACTTCAATGGTTTTGAATAAATAAATAAAAACCATAAAATAAATACAGTAAATAAATACAGTATCTGTTTCTGTCATCATTTTAAACTGAGACACGTTTTTTACTGTAATGTCAGCTAATAAAAATATATTTTTATGTGTTTATCTTTAAAGATAAATGATGAAAGACACAAAATATACAAAAATTATGTTAATTTATTAATGAAAAGTTCAACTAAGACACATCAAACAAAATACTGTAGTTTTTATGTGATAATCTTGTCAAAAGTCCTTCCAAACAATTTGGCAGCCAGTCCAAAATAATGTTCATTTATTAATGAAAAGTTCAACTAAGACACATCAAACAAAATACTGTAGTTTTTATGTGATAATCTTGTCAAAAGTCCTTCCAAACAATTTGGCAGCCAGTCCATTTTGGGCAAAACACCAGTTCACGTGAGGTGCGACCTATAGGCCGGTGCGACTTATAGGCCGATGCGACTTATACGTTAATTTTTCCATTTAATTGGGCATAATTAGGTTGGTGCGACTTATACTCCGGTGCGACTTATACGCCGACAAATACGGTATGTATATATATATATATATTAGGGGTGTAACGGTACGCTAAAATCACATTTCGGTTCGGTTCAACTACAAGGAGGGCTCGGTTCGGTTTATTTTCGGTACAAAATTATTATTTTTTTGACAAAATAAAGACTTACAAAATGTTTATTTTGAAAATATGCCAAAAATATGTTTGTATTGTATTGTAGTAATAAATAAAAGTGACCCATTTGGATGATATTTTAAATAAACAGCACTCTACAATAAATAAACTATATGAACAATAATACAAATCTTAATAAATACAATAACAGTCAGAACCAGAACAATAAGCAGCAACAGACTGTTTACAATCTAACTAATCAAGTTTTTGTCCAGTAGCAGCAGTGTGGTTGTATTTGTCCTCATTACTGTACTCACAACTTCTTCTTGGTGGGACAGGTCCTGGAAAAGTTCAGAGTTCAGTTCAGTCATCACACACTTCTTAGCTGCAGGTGGATTTCCCTGAAGTGGATAAGAGAGCAGCTACCTCTGTCACAGACTGGAAATAAAAAACAAGAGGTAAAAAAAAAAACAAGTTAATAAGATTATGATTTAAAAAAAAAAAGATTATTTAGATAATAATAATAATAAAAGAACAATACCTCTTGAACGGTTGAATCTCTCACTCTTCATCATCATGGCAGGGCTTTAATGAGCTCCAGGGCTTGTTGACAACATCAGTTAGTTTTTTCATAAAGAGCTGAACTTTTTGAAGTGTTGACATGATGAATGTCTCATAGCGACGCTCAGTAACTTTAAAGCCTGCGCATAAAACAACGTTCAGACTTAGAGATTCAGAGATTTAAAAACTCATACAGCTTGCGTTATTGCTCTGGACCGCTCTGATTACCCGATGAAGTAGTTTTAATGCAGCTGTTGTTAGCGCTGCAACAGCTGATGTTTATTCGTTCACGTTCGGATGACATAGTTTCCAGCGTGTTCACGTTAGACGTGTTGCTGTTGCAGAGAGCTGCGTCACGCAGCTGCTGCAGTCTTCAATCATGAAACAATGTCCACACAAGCTGCGTGTGCGCTCGTCTTTTAACAAGAAAGCTATAACGTTCACAAACAGGAGACCACACGAGATGCTAACGGCTAAATGCTGTGCGTGCTGTGCGATAATAGCTCCGTGCTGAAACGCGCCCAGGAAATTTTGTTCCGCGGTGCATATATTCCCCTGTTAAGAACGTTTAATGAGTGAAAAAATAACCGAAACGGTACGCAGGTGGACCGAACCGAACGTGGTGTACCGAAACGGTTCGGTATACCCATATATATATATATATATATATATACAGGTAACCCTCGAGGTACGACACCTGCGACCTACGGCAACTCAGACTTACGATTTTATCATATTTAATAAAAATATGATTAAAAAAAAAAAAAAAAATTATTATTATTTTTTTTTTTGTGTTTAAAAGTTATTAATTTCATGTGTATAGCACTTTGTTGCAGCTGTGGTTGTTTTAAATGGCTTTATAAATAAAGTATAATTATTAATTTTACGTTTTGATAAGAAATTAATCGTATTTACGCAACTTCCGGTTTCCGCTCGCCACTTCCGGTTGCCATTTTACAACTGTACTGCGGTCAATGGAGCTCCGGAGGCTACTGTCAGCTGGCTCCGTGTGCCCGATCAGGGTTGCCTCATACGGATAAATGAGCTGGAAACACTCGGTCAACTCTGTGGACGTCTCAGGTCCGGAGGAGCAGCCGCGGATCGCCCCGCGATCGGCGGCCACAACGCCGCCCGACATGCTAACGACAGCAGCTAACAAAGCAGCTAACACAGGCGAAGACACCGAGCCGACATGCCGCGGAGGATCCATCTGCGGCCGGGAGCTCGCCGCAAATGTCCGCCTGGCAGTCGGGGCCACCGGCTCAAAGTAAGACATTATATTTTTTATTTATTGTGCAGTTCTGTGCGTGTTTATGGCCTTAGTATGTCTGCTTGTTCAGTCTCATGCCATTAAATATGTGTGCGGCGCTCCGTTAGCGGTATAACCGCGACCTATGTCAGAAACGCGGACCTACGATAGGCATGTGTTTTTGGTCCGCGAGGTACGACAAAATCGACCTAAGTCACACACGTAGGTCCCTATCCCTGACGTAACTCGAGGGGTTCCTGTATATATATATATATACAGTGGTGGGCAAATGAACGCTAGGTAGCGCTAAAGCGCTAATCCGCTTACAGTGGACCTAAACTTTTTGTCAGCGTTTTTGTGAATTGACTAACTTTTATAATTCATAAGCGGATTTGTGCTATTTTTATTTAAAATGCAGTACCGCTAATAACTAATTATCTATCAGTAAAAACCAATAAACTTATTTACAAGCTCTTATGCTGCTTGTTTTACCTTTTTCCCCACCGTAAACAGCAGAGAGGAGGAAGGGTGTGAGGGGGAGGGGGGCAGAGCTGAGAACAGACTCGGATCTACCATGTAGGTAAATGCCTGGGGGTCCCATTTCAGCAGTGGCCCCGGCCCCGCCTCGCCCCGTGCAGTCACCTACATCACTAACATTGATCCTGCTTGTTAATGTACATTTAACATAAAAATAATTATAGTTACGATGAAAACGATCATTAAATACGCAATAAAAAAACGGTCGATTTCTTTATCCCCCTACTAAAAATGGACTATTCCATCTTGACATCTTCCGGGTCACTCAGAGGTGAACTCGGGGGCTAATTCTGTGGCTACTGTTTGTGCTGGGTACTTGGATAAATCCGTAGAGAACCCCGCTGTTTCAAGCCAAATTAACGCGGCCGGAGGAGTTTATTGAGGGTTTTGTGTCGACCATTTGACGGTGAGTCGTTATTTTTATGTATTTTAGTTACTTTTCATTAAATCTGTTGACTACCTATAGACGCTAACTCTGTGTCTGCCTGTTGGTAGTGCTGGGTTACTAATGGATAAATCCGTAGAGAACCCCGCTGTTTCAAGCCAAATTAACGTGGCCGGATGATTTTATTGTGTGTTTTGTGTCGACCATTCGACGGCGAGTCGTTAGTTTCATGTATTTGGGTTACTTTTATGTATAAATGCGGTGGCGACACACCCGTGTATTTGAGATTTAAACGTGGTTTTAGGGATTAAAAGATCATTCTATTTTTTGTTAATTTCGTGGCCGAATAGAATATATGTACGTAAAGTATTAAATAAATCCTTTGATTTTTGTAATTTCATCCTTTTAGGATCATTTTTGTTACTTTTCAGTTGGCAGTGTAGTGCAAATATTGATAACGCTGCCGGCTATATATAAATATATATATATATATATATATATATATATATATATAATATATATATATATATATATATATATATATATATATATAAATATATATATATATATATATATATATATATATAAATA